>JAZGTJ010007607.1:0-22548 GCA_036877575.1 Botia almorhae
CCCTAATCTCTGTCACACACACACACATCACCTGCTGGACCTTGTGACATCACTGTGATGTCACAGAGGGCACTGCAAACTCCAAATGTTTGGGTTTTATACACAATCATAATTAACCTCATCGCTCTGTAAGGCAGAAAGATTAGATGCGAACGACAAGTCGTACGTTCATTTCGGCGTTTGTTCACGGGGTGAACGACCCCAGGCAGAGATGGAAGATATTCGAGGCGTGTATTTGCCAACAGCTGTCGCAGTTTGGACATATGTGTGTGGATGTGCGTTTTTTTGTCCAGCGCATCAGTTCTGTGACATTGTGTTGCGTGTGTGTGTGTGTGTGTGTAAACAAGGCAGTAAAAATGCTCTCCACCTGGAGTCTGTCCAGCCACACACACACACGCCCAAACCCCTGCACCTCGACAGGCCTGCCGTGACAATAGGAACACTGGAAGAACACAAACAGCGCAAGTGTATAGAGGAGGAGAAAAGGGAAGTGCTTTCTGTGATTGCGACTCTTTTGTGACAGAGAAATAAAAGGAAGTAGGGGAGCGGTGATGTCATTCTTCTCTCCCGTCAGGTGCTACACACACATCGTGTTTGTTTAGCGCGCTCAAATGGATGCGTCGTAGTGCCCTTTGTGCAAAGGGACCAGGAAACACACAGACACGTACGTCCATACATGCATCCAGAGCAGGGCTGCGGAGAGACGCCGTTCAGCCCCCAGAGGGCTTTTTACACGCGGCCCCTACCTCAGGGAGCGGGGGCCGGCACGCGCTCACACAGGCCACCTGCTGCTAATGAGCTACTGTTGTACACTTTGATGAAATATAATTGCATTATGGTGTGTAAATAAAGCCTGCATGTTTTGTCACAGCATATGCTGCCCAGTGTCACAACAGGAACAACAAGCTGGAGTTGAAAAGCCCAGAGGAGCAGACAGGTCGTGCTCCTTCTCACTGGAGACCGCACGATTCCCGCACCTCTCTCTCTTTCTCTCTGTTGCTTTTGCTCTCTGTTTATTTGTGTGTGTTACCTCTCACTGCACCCCAACCCTTTTTTTTGGTTCTTCCGTCTGTCCCTCGCGAGGAGAAAATTACAGTGTGATATTTCTATGACGTGTAAAATGGAATGTTTTTCCGTTGTTTTCGGTCGCAGCGATTAAGCGCTAAATTTAGGACCCTTGACGCACGACCCCCTCAGCATGCGTTTTTATATTTTCGTAAAATCGTTGCATAGGAGTACAATAATGTGTCTTTGTAGTCGTTTTATTATTATTTTAATAGCCGTAAATCTGTGGTCAAAACAGAACTGGGATACCTGCTTGGTATTGTTTTAGCATGTGTTTGTGTAACTCTGTTACTGTTTTGCTGTCTCCTGCGCAGGCTATCCGTCTCTCATTGGAGCAGGCCCTGCCACCAGAGCCCAAGGAGGAGGGTGCAGAGCCAATCAGCAAGCTCCGCATCAGGACGCCTAGCGGCGAGTTTTTGGAAAGGCGATTCCTGGGCAGCTGTAAACTCCAGGTCCTGTTCGATTTCGTCGCTTCCAAGGGCTACCCATCCGATGAGTTCAAACTGCTCACCACCTTTCCACGCAGAAATGTGAGTTCACACACATACACACACACCTAGCTAAATGGCAAGTTATCATAAATTAGAAAAAAAAAAGTATTTCAGATAAAACTCAGTTTGAATACTGCACGTAATTTAGACGATAAACGAAAAAAAATAGTAGTTGAAAGAGAAAAAGTAGAAAAAGTAGTTTTTATTTCATTTGTTTGTGAGTCACGTAATTTAGACGATAAACGAAAAAAATAGTAGTTGAAAGAGAAAAAGTAGAAAAAGTAGTTTTTATTTAATTTGTTATGAGTCATTTTACTTGTATGTTTTCCAGAAAACACTTCTGTCATTTTTAAGTGGAAGTGCATTTGTCATGAATTGTATTGTCCGAATTAGAAGGGGATGGTTTTTGGCCAATTTGTTCCCAAAGTATCACTAGTTTAGCCCACTGACATCATCATCATGGCGTTGCTTGTGGCCGTAACCCCACACAAATGACAGCTATTATTTCTGTAAGTATAAATGCACACACAGACCCCCTCCTCCCTGTTCAATATATTTTGTGTGGGCATCTTTCCCCATGCTGGAACATGACTGATATTAGACTAGATCCCCACTGATGGTGAATATCTTTTAATTCCTGTCCATCTGCGGTGCACTAATAACTGTGTGTGTGTGTGTGTGTGTGTGTGTGTGTGTAGGAGAGTGTGTGTGTGTGTGAGTGTTACAGCTCAGCAGGAAAAATAGAGTGTATAATTGGCTAGTTAATCCCAGCGTGTGGCAAGAAGTTTGTTGCTCATCTTAATCTGTGTGTGTGTGTGTGTGTGTGTGTGTGTGTGTGTGTGTGTGTGTGTGTGCATGTGTGTGTGCATGTGTACTGTACAAGTCCACAGATAGTCACACACCTGCACATTAATTAAAAGCCATGCCTGGTTAATTAGTATTTCTTTTCCTCTTGTGTATTTTATATTTTTACATCTATCCACAAGTGCAGGAATAATTTGCGGAATATTAATTGCAATCCTCGGAAGCAGGAAGGTGCACTGGCTACTTCAGATACAGTCAGCAGTTCTATTTCCTGTGTGTGTGTGTGTGTGTGTGTACACACACGTGTGAGCGCTGTCATTAAAGTGCTGCGTTTTTGCGCTCTGCAGCAGGTAGATAACGAGCACTGCTCTTAACGACCTGACTAATTAACAGCATGGAAACAGAAATGGGCTTTCCATTAATCAAGAGATGTGTGCAGGCCTGCCCAAACAGCATGTCATCTAAACCCTTTGGGGACCAATGCTAAGGCCCCCCAACAAACACAACTTACACACACAAAGTGCCTCGCACACTTATCACCCACATAAACACTTCTTCACTCTGTTCCAAAACCTAACAAGCTGTCTTCATAGGCAGCATTTTAAAATCATCAAAGCCGAGCTCCTGACACTAAGTGTGTTTCGAATTGTAGATAGGCATTGTGGGTAAATTTTTGTTTGTGTGTGTGTGTGTTTGTGTGTGTGTACGGGGGTGTTACTTTACCATATATTGGGGGCAAAATTGTATCCAAGTCAGCAAAACCTGACAGATCTGAGCAAAACCTTCTTTTGAGGATGTCCTCATTTGTTAAAACGCTCTAAAATGATTGGAAAAATCTGTTTTCTGTGAGGGTTAGAGTGTGGGTCAGAGTTAGGTTATATTTTTTATAACTGTCTGTGTGTAAAAAACATAGAAGTCTATGGAATGTCTCTATTTAAATGGAAAAATAAACGCGTGTGTGTGTGTCTGCTTTATTGCCCTCTGCAGCAGCTAAATAACAAGCACTAAGTTTGTTGTTTTATAAATATAATTTATTGAAAACTAAAAAGTTTCTCTAAACGTAATTTGTGCTAAACGTGTTTGTGCCTTTTGCCTTGTCAGTGTAGAAATTTTGCTGTCCGTTGAGTCTCCTGCGTGTTTCGCGTGAGGTGCGCTGTTTGTTTGGCACGTTATCCCAAATCAATCATTAGTTCCATTTTAGTTCGGATGCTGACGTAGAAGCCAGCTGCGTATGTAGCCCGAGGAAGGTCACTGCGTTTTGGAATGTCCACTCAAACCCTCGAGCAGACGTTCCTTGAAAACGCATTCACTTATCAAGCATCGTTTTTACACATCGCATTGTAATGTTGTAGAGTCTGTTGTGTGTGTTGTGAGTGAAGTTGTGTGTTTCTGCAGAGGGTGAAACGTGTATCCAGAAGAGGAGGGAGATGAAAAGCAGGAAAAACAGGCTGTGTTTGTGACTGTGACTACAGTACTTGAGTTTAATCCTCTCTCTCTCTCTCTCTCTCTCGCTCTCTCTCGCTCTCTCTCTCTGCCTCTTCTAATTAAAATCATCTCTGCCACAGACTCGCTCTATCCCTCCCACAGGATTAGGCCATGAGCACTATTGCATTTGTAATTCTGCACAAATGTTTAAACTTCATCTGAGCCCCCCCCCCCACTCGCATCCAAAACCTAGATAATTGCCAGCAATAAGAGAGTGATTAAACAGAGGAGTTTAAAAAGAGAGCGAGAGATGGAACAAGTGTCTGAAGGCTTTTTGTTTCATTTGCGGCCTGCGAGGGTTTGTGTTTGTCTGTGAGCTGTTTGTTCTTTTCTTCCCTTTTGATGGACGGATTCAGTGCACCTGCGCTCCTTTGAACGAGAGCGTGAGGGAGGATTAGAGACCAGCTTCAGGATTCCCTCTCTATTCATAACTCTCATTAATGTTATGGCACAGTCACACAGCTACTCGCACCCGCGTTCCGAGGAGCTCCGATCATCTGATGAGGCTGTTCTTTTCACTTACTGTTCAAGTTATGCGTCTAGTCATCAGTTAGCAAGTCATCCAGCTACAGTTATCCAGCTGTGAGCACATCTATTGGATCTGCTGTGTAAGAACAGTTAACCTAGTCTCACATGCGCGTAGGGTGCTATAGGGGACGTGTGTGCTGTTGGGTGTATAACAGTGGTTGTCAACTGGTGGGTTCTGGGTTCCCTGACACCCGGGGAAACATTTATACAGTTTTGAAGGGGCTTTTGTCTAACACAGCATATAATGCATTCAATGTGCAGATTTTATAAATATGTGTTCCCTGGGTATTGAACCCATAATTTTGGCGTTGCAAGCCCAGTTTCAGCACCGCTGCGAGCCCAGTTTCAGCTCCGTTGCGAGCCCAGTTTCAGCTCCGTTGCGAGCCCAGTTTCAGCTCCGTTGCGAGCGCAGTTTCAGCTCCGTTGCGAGCGCAATTTCAGCTCCGTTGCGAGCGCAGTTTCAGCTCCGTTGCGAGCCCAGTTTCAGCTCCGTTGCAAGTACTTTTCTGTTTTAGCGAGTGCTGTAGTAGCTGAGCCACAGGAGCTTTAAATAATAAACACTAAATAGAAACTAAAAAACTTTGCATTAAATACGTTATTTAAAATACGTTAACTTGCAACCGAGCGAAACATATTTTGTGTGGCCAATAGTTGGCTTCTTATTTTCATGTAACAGGAAGGTTCTTTTTAAGTAGTATTTTAGTGTAATATTAGGTTCCAAGGACAGTTTTGTGTACTTTTTATCATGTTGATATTGTATCGAGTCCCCACTTTGCATTGTACAAATCCTGAAACAGTTGAGAACCACTGGAGTATAATAAACCTCTGCATAAAGAACAGAGAGCCGTTGGGACGTGCCGCTTCACGTCCCTGACATCAGCGTGAGGGCCTGTCTGTGCGTTTATACTGGCTTCTTGCCTTCGGACCCCCGCAGTCATGCTGAAGACAAGCAGGGAGCCAGAACTGACTTTACCCCAGAGGTGGAAAACCTCTCCCCCCTCCGTCCCCGCCCTCAACCAGCCCTTAGCAGAGTCTTACTCCAGCACCGCCAAACGCTAACGCCCTCACCGCTCCTGCAGGCAGATAATGATCTCCCACCGCTTCGCTAATTGGCCAAATAAACACTCCACAACACAGCGCTAACACAGACCTGGCTATTGGCTTTTAATTAATGGTGGAGACCTCTAAATGGCTTCATTAGAAACTCGTTGTTTCAGCTGTATATATTTTCTGTTGGTTTGTTTTTCTTTCTTCTGTTCGGGAGACCGCATCTCGCGTGTCCGGCCTTTATTTTCCTTCTCTCTTAGCCTCGTATTATTAGCCCCTTTTATTAACGCTAATGAACGGCAATATTTATTTGCCTGGTTTTTGCGGTGGAGATATTCGGTTCAAACAGGTCTCAGGCCGCATTAGCGCGAAGTGAAGCGAAGCTTATTGTTCATTTACTTTAAAAAATCACGAGCGCATGATTCGGAAGCCTTTCCTTAAGCATGTGTGTTTTTAATGATGATAATGCAGCCGACTGGTTTACTTTACCCCAGCCTGGTAACGTACACCTGCTTTACGCTGAAACTCTGTATTGTCATTTTAATGAGTTTTTACTGTGTATTGATCAGGTTAATCCTTAAGTATACTAATAATGAAATTAATTAAACGAAACTGGCAGCTGCATGTGACATACGTGAATCATGTTCTTGCTTTACATGAGACGTGTCATTGAGTTTTTAACTCGCTTCACGATGGACTCCGGATTCATTCCCAGAGGGAGAGCGCTTTTTAAATCGTCTCATTGTGTAAATGTACACAGTACAGTCAGTGATGTAAATTACTTCTCTCTCTGTTTTCAACCGATCGGATTTCACGGAAAACACTGTAATTACACTAACAGTGCAGATCAATTTTGCCTCCAGGTGCTCGGTTTATATTTTTTTTGTAAGGGGAAAATTAACATTATTTGTGTTTGTGTCGAGGACGAAACAAAGACGAATAAATTGAAAAGGATAATAAGTGCATTAATTAATATTGTACTAAAATCATATTCATATTAAAATTGGTTTGCACGTGCAGATGTCTACAGTGTGATTTTGATCACTGAATACTTGAATACTTGATCACTGAAAACTTGAATACTTGATCACTGAAAACTTGAATACTTGATCACTGAATACTTGAATACTTGATCACTGAAAACTTGAATACTTGATCACTAAATACTTGAATACTTGATCACTGCATACTTGAATACTTGATCGTTGGCAATTTTGTATAAACGAAGGCGCAATGCGTGTAGTAGCCGCTGCGGTCGTGGCTCACTTTAAGGTTTAGAAGTCGAGTAGCACTCCACTTTTGGAGAGCCAGAATTTGCTCTTTGGCCTCTTTTCTTGTGGTCATCTTGGGCGGCTGTCCGGTGTTTGTTTGGTGAGCGTGTGGGGCCGTTGAAGATGAGTGTGTTAAAGGTTTTAACTGGATTACCTGCCATCAACATCATCAAGGCCCAAAGAAAACAGCCGGCCGTCCTTCTCCATCACACGACCACTTCTGCTTTAATAAACCTCTTCAGGATTACGATGATATGAGTCTTCACGCCCTTCAGATCATCTCTTTTCTTCTTGTGTTGACTTTGGTCGCTGGAGAAGGTACTTCATCAGCAGAGTTCACACGGCACAGGCACGTCTGAGTTCGTCTGATCTTAATGTTTTCCTTTGGAAGGAAAGTGGTTCACTGCCGTTGAGATTGTGGGGGGGGATTAATCATGCTTTAATTTTATGGCTGTGTGTGTGTGTGTCAGCTGATAGGGTGTTAGCAGCACCACAATCAGTGTTGCACAGAAAAGTCTAATTTAATTCAGGAGGGCCAAACAGAAGGTTTCTGAAGAAACTAACAAGTCCTGGGAAAAAAGGGAGGGAGCGAGAGAATGGAAAGGAGCGAAAGACGGCGATGGAGAGGAGGAAAACAACAGCTTTGTTTGTTGACAGATGCTTCTCCTCTTATGGTCTGTTAATTGGATAACAATGTAAACAGTCACCCATGGCATCTGTCTTCTGCTATAGGAGTGTCACCTTGTTTCTCTCCTTCCCCTTGAAAAGGGAACAGTCATCAACACAAACACACACACACACCTGCGTCACCCTGAAACCTCATTTACTTCTACCTGATGCTGGGCTGTTATAGCACGTTTTCGAGTTCATTACCATTTTAAGTTTTTGTTAAGCACTTCCATGCAAGAACCAGAGGGGGATCATGCCCCTGGTGAGAGTCTCTCTCTCTGTCTCTTTGATACTACCCCCCCCTCTGTGCCTTCAGGTCAAACTTAAAAACAAAAGGCATAAGTCACACGCTAAAATGAGGTTTGGGGCAACAGAGCTAATGTGCCGGGGCTGGTGTGATATCTGCCCCCCTTCTGCAGATACCCCCAAACACTTTCATACTGAACCGAGATCGATCTGCGCTGTTCTGCACATCAGGTGTGTCATGGTGCCGTGACGTGACAGCATTTCATATCGCAGTTCAGTTTTTGTAGAGATTGTATGCACTGTAACTAAAATATAACTGTGTGTGTGTGTGTGTGTGTGTGTGTGTGTGTAGACAGTTTATATATAAGCTGTATTTGTTCATACTGTTGATTTCCACACAAAGAACAACTTAGGAATGTCTTGGATAACAAAAGGGGTTCCTGCACATACACAATCTGTTTATCTTATTTTCTCTTTCCATATACGAGTTTAAAAGTTTAGGGTCACTTGACTGAAATGTTTCTCGCGATCTCACAAACTCTTTGATCTGAGGCGCATGCGTGAGTGTTTGAAATAGGTTTTGTACCGAAAAATATATTAATGGCAACATATTAGTTGCGTTTAGTAGAAAATGTTTTCTTAAATGTTTTGAAAAAGAATGACTTGTACTGAATTGAGAAAATGCTGCTAATGAAAGCCCAGAATAGATGAGAACTCCTAATAGTGTTTGAAAACCATCTCAGAGTGATTCCTCAGGAAGTGAGCTGATACAATGCCAGGAGTGGAGTTAACAGTGGCTATCTGAAGACCATCAAACATTACCGTTTTGATTACATTTCTAATTACAAAATTCTCCTAGTCACCTTTAAGTTATTCCTTAATTTAAGTTTACTAATTAACTTGAGTTTACTAATTAACATGAGTTTACTAATATTCTAAAATGTGAAAAAAAGAAATTATTTAATGTAATTGAATGCAAAAGTTAAATGAAGAATGAGTAAGTGCTCATAGACTTTTGAACTGTATTGTATGTTGCATGTGTGCACATTGTTCACCACTCTGATTGCGAGGTTTTATTTTCATCAGCTTTGTAATGTCCAGCACTGCACTGGCTGCTGTCATACACGATATGTCTAGCTTTATTCTCTGACCCCGTGACCTTTCAGCCCAGCTGCTGTCAGCCCTGTGTTTTAATTACAAGCAGAGAGACCTGCTTGGTCTTCAGAACACAGAATAGGTTTTAATCAGGGCCCCCGTCACCAGGCTGCAGTTAAGCCTCTGTGCTGAGCGCCGTGACTGTGCTGTGTGCGGACACCCAGGTGTGAGCGAGGGCCCCGTGTAACAGGAGATTGCTGTGCTATTAGCTCACTACAATGCAGTCATCATCTCCCGCTCGCCTTTTCTCTCTCGCCGCAGGATCACACGCCACTTACGTAAGCGCGTCGCTTCTCACCTCTGCACCGTTTGTCGAAATCCCTGACCCGAGACATCTCGCCGTCACAAATGTCGTACAGCGAATGCCAGTTAAGAGATTGCGGTGATCTTTGGTAATGATGTTGCACGAGATTATTGCTAGCTGACGAGTTCTCAGCCCATCACTTTGGCACGGCTATTGTGTTTGGTTTTGATTGGTCCAATTGCAATAACAAACAGCAACTACCTCGAAAGTGGAAACTGGACACGTACCTCACACCGGGACATTATCACATTACTGCATTAACCAATGACATCAGACAGCCGGACCCCACACGTCGCATAGTTTAGGAAGAAAAGCCAGTCTAGCCCACACACCTCCTGAACTGGGTAGGGTGACGTTTGTAATAGATTACGGTTTTGATATTGCTATAAAATGAGCGAAAATGTCCTTTTAGTAGGATAATGTGACTGCTCTGTTAGCATAGCCGCTTACGTTTTGATTTCAAGATTAGCATTTTTTAATTGCTGTCTTTTTTTCTTTGTCTCTGTCCAGATAACGCAGTTAGATCCAGCTTGGAGTCTGATGGAGGCGAAACTCTTTCCTCAGGAGACCCTGTTCCTGGAGGCCAAAGAGTAGAACCCGCCCGAGACGTTCCGGAACGAACCAAAAGAAGAATAAGCAAAGAACTTTTAGCATGACGTCCACAGCGACCACACACACACACACACACTATCACACATGGTGCGTTGTATAGGAATGCTGAGTGTACATTTTGTGTACCCTGATGATGCCTTCGCTAGCACATGGAAAAAAAACACACATTCTCCTCACATGAATGCAGTGTAATGTTCTTTCTTCACCCAAACGACGTAAGATAACCGAAAACGCAAAGAAAACAAACGTGGAGAGGTTGTGGAAGTCTAACAAAGCCAGCCTCACACACACAAGGACTGTGTTCTCACCACGGCTGCTTTTTAGACGTGTTTTGTGTTGAAATAAGATAAAAAATATTGATTAAATAAAGTCAAACAAAGAGACATTTCCTGGAGAGCGCTGGACCATTTCCTGTCCCCCACACTCACAGGTTCTCATCGTCCCTGATTCTCAGAGTGGCCCTGGACAGCCCTTCACTGATCAGAGCCCAGCATTTCCCTGACACCCAAAATTGACGATATCCGGTTTTAAGCTCAACTGCTTATGTTTATTTTTCTCCTTTTTTCCTTTTTAAGTTTGATGCTGTATTAGATTTAGGTTGACAAACATTATATAAAGAATATATGAACATGCGTGTCTTGCCACTCAAATTTTTTATGTCCACCTTCAGCTCATGATGTCATCAAACATGGCCTCTGTATATTTAAGGGTGTAGGACGTTACTCATGGAACGTTACTCATGCTTTGATGCAAATTAAAGGTACAGTTCACTCCAAAAATGAAAATTCTGTCATCCGTTTTCTTTGAGCTTCAAATCTCGGTCTCTGTATGGTCTAATTGCAAGTAAAGAGTGACTGGTACATTTTTATAAGAAAAATAAATAGGATTGAAACAGCGTGATAGCAGAATTTTTGTTTTTGCGTAAACTAAGCTGTGACAGCCCACCAATTAAATTCCAGTTCTGATCCATTCAGTGCGAAGGAATACCACAGGAATACTACAAATATCTAGATGTGGTAAACTGTTTTGGTTTACAATGTAACTACGCTAGGATTGTGTGTTAATGGCTCGCATGTGGACATTTTTTGTGAGAAGGAGGTTTAGCTAAATTTAACCCAATGGGGTTGACATGATTGATCATGTTTTCAGACGCTGTGGGACTAAACTGAGACTTTAGTCGTCGCTCAGTGCAACTGTATGAATGCTACAGTATATACATGTATAGAGATATTGAATTAGACTGATGTCCACCAGGAAATTGGAGTTGTCTAATAATTATGTTGTGCTTCAGGAGAGATTTTCAGCAGTGAAATGACACGCTTATGAACTTTATTATTAATAAGAGAAATTATTATAAGAGAAATAAGAGAAAGTATTAATGAGAAAAGACAAATGGGAGTCAGTGCTTTTGCCTTCACTGTGTGTACTGGTCCAGCCTAACTAAACATTGTTTATACTGGTTTGGATGGGTAGGCTAATAAAGGTGATCAACCTCCTGACAAATTCATGAAGCAGTCACAGCAGCTAGCGCTGAATGTGTTTTATAACTGCAGGGGGAAACGAAGAAGCTGTTCGTTTTAGTTAATGTCTTTACACGTGACCTTTTTCAACCTGGCGGCTGATTCCTTCACGTGTTGTTTTTCAAATTCTCACGCGAGGAATCTGAATGTTTAATGTGTATGTCGAGTCACACTTCCAACACAGATGATATGCCCGGAGAAAACATGAATCATTCTCTCTCTCTCTCTCTCTCTCTCTCTCTCCATTGCTGAGAGTGAACTGAGTGTGTTATCTCAACTGTGTGTTAACGCAAACATTGTGTTCTGGTCAATGAGTTCAGTATTTATTTCAAACAAAGAAGAAAACCTCCGTATTCACAATGACAACAACAAAACTAAATTATAGCGTTCTTGTGATCCTTCAGCTTTGGTTAGGTAACAGTTCTCCGAAAACAGCTCCGTGTGTGTTTGGCCAAACCTTAAAATGAGCATTCGCCAAATGTGAACGCTTCTCTCGTGTTGTACACAGCGGGCTTTTGTGAAACTAGTCCTGTTTTGCTTTTTTCTGATTTAAAGCTGCGACCCGTAACTTTATAGTCTTTAAAATGCCCAAATCTGTTATTGAGCAAATACACGACAGATCCGTATACAACACTCCTTACCCCGTTTCCCAACGGTAAGTTTATAATGATGATTTATCATTTGAACTGTCGGCTCTGATTTCCTGGAAATTGTCAGTCTGGCTACATTTGACTAACGTACGCAATACAAAATTATGTAAGTAAGCTGCAATTTTATGTTTCAAACAGATGGCGGTAGAGAGGCGAAAGTTATGGATTGCAGCTTTATATCTTCGTTTGCCATTACAGATTATACTGACTGCATAACAATTTGGGTTAAGTTAGTTTAACTTAATGTTTAATTGTGATGTTCAGAATGTCTTAGTATTTTGTAGGCCCCCCTTTTCTTTGGTTGGATGAACTCCACAAATTTAGCAAAATCTGATCCCACATCCACGTTATCCCAGTTTAATCTACGGATGTTCCGAAGAACTTCTTGTGGGCTCCAGCGGAAGGAAGAAAAAGGTCAATATCACAAATGCGCTTATATGACCCAGAAATGTTGCAGAACCTTAATTGCTTGTCAGCCACAGCATTTTAATACCCCAGTTTTTAAAAAAAAAAAACATCCTTTTCCAAGTTACAAAGACTGTAAATAACATACTTTCAGTGTGAATTCAGACTTAAATCGGACTTGAATTACAAGTTTAGTTTAATGTTCAGATATCAGAGCTCTTGGTGTCGTGTTGTCTTTGGCCTAGCACGCCGTTTCATTGAAGCCCTCAAGAAGGAGGACGCACCGAAAGGTAAGATGTATTTTTTTCTCACATTCTCAAGTTTTCAAAATGCTCAGTCAGGTGAGAAAGGCAGGTAAGACGCGCCTGAGGGAGACATGTTGGTTATGCAGCTCCTATGCGCGTGATATTACTGTTTCAATGACTGAATGTTTGGTTAATGCATGTGGACGTTGGCTTTGTGGAGACACAGAGACGCACTGATGTGCGGGTAGCAAACGCTGTCGTTGTAGCGGCGAACTGATGGTTCTTTCAGCTTGATCCGGCATGTCTGCGCCCCTTTATCATCGGTCTTTTGGCAGGTGTGTTTTGAGCAATATGAGAAGAGCACAATAATTCCCACAATTGAAACAGTAATCCTCCTGTTTAAAACAACAATTCTGAATCGAGGGACTTAATGGATTTTGATTTTTACAAAGCGAATTGTGTGGGAGTTTGTATAGGGAAAAGCACTTTCTGTACTTTAGCCTGAGCGTGGGTAGGTAGGTAGTTATGTTATACACGCTTGTTTATCCATAAAAAATAACGTGACAAGATAAAGCCTCATATAAACATACATTTTAATATTTTTATGCATTTATGAAATTGGTATTTTTTAAATAAAATAAAATAAAGACGTCAGTCGTAATTGTAGGCGTAAACGTAGCAACAAAAACATACCAATAAATACAGTGTTTTAAAAATCAATACAAGTAAACAATATATCAAAAATAAAAATATGAGCGTGTAGCAGACGCAAACTTTATTCATTATTGTAAAAGAAACGACAGTTCACTCCGTTTGATTTAAAAAAAAAGTTTAATTAACGATGACATCAGTATGTTCTGCATTATGACGTTGGTCTTTGTTTATACTGTTTCCTCGTTGATCACCAGTCGAACCCTTGACATCTCAATCTTCCACACAGAAAGCCGCTGTCACTCAAGCATCACACTTTTCCAATGGCATCGTGGTTTGATCCCAAACTCTCACTCGGAGACAATAGAGTTATTTTGTGGCTTTCCTGTGACATATTCTCATCTGGCGAGATCAGATGGTGACTCGATTCTTCGATAACAAAGGGGAAGCGTTGAATAATGTTTGACCACTCTTTAGGGGTCAACAGTGCTGCTGGCCATTGGTGAGAGCACAGAATTGTGATCTTTCTTTGAAGCAGTTTCTCTCCCAACGATGCTGAAATCCCAGACTAAACTAACCTGGAGGGTCACGGAAAGTTTACTTTCTCAGAGGCGCTGGAGAAACTGAATCTACGCGGCTTATAGAGTCGCCCGCTTAAAGGGGCTCGAGCTGGTTGGCAATGGGTGCGAATGGAGCGAGGCGGGAGGGGTCGGGTCGGTGTGAACAAGTTTATTGGCTGCCACCAAAAAAGTCCACAGGCAACTTAGATCTTTATGAGTTATGATTTTATAGCACTTGGTCACTTGTCTGACCTCGTTGAGGGTTTGATAGTTTTGTTGTGCCTTGAGCTGTGCTGCGATTAGGTCTATGAGGAATTAACCAGCTATTAAATTAAAACTGTAGCGTGTGGGCTTTCAAACTGATTAACAGCGGTGGAATTGAACGTGGCATAAATATATTCTCAAATGTTTCCCAAACATGAATGAACGAAATAAACCATCGCGTCGGTTTTTACACCGTAGGTCACTTTTTTTAATAAGCCAAAAATAAATGGACGTACAGCTGCTGTCATTAGCAGCCTATATTAATTATTAACAAATAAATATTGGACTGTCCGTCAGGTCCGTTTTAAAAAATTTAATTCATGCGTCCGTGTGACCACAAACACAGTGAGATAAATAATTTGGATGTAGCCTTTTTTATATTTTGACGCTTTACAATAAATTATAAAGTTATATAAAGTTATACGATTTCAATACTAATTAAACACAAAATGTGTTGTTTATTGTTATTATCTTATTATATATATATATATATTATATTATTATATTGCCAAAGGGGAATAATAATAATAATAATAATATTCAGATCTAGACTATTAATACGATGGAAAATTTAAGAGATCTTCCCAAAAATGTTTATTATTGCTGTTGTTATAATTGGGTCTATTGTTTGTGCTGTTGTTAGATATATTTAATTTGTTTTCTACATAATTGTCAACATTCGTCAATTTTGATAAAAGTGATCTAAAATTTAGCGCTATTTTTTTTTAAATTTTGCGCTTGTAGTGAATCAAACGACATATAAACGAAGACCTTAATCGGATTTAGTTCTGTAAGTAATCCGTTAGACGCGTCAAATAATGTAAACAGATAATCGCGAAAGAGCTGCGCGGAGTTATTACAAATATTTAACGTGCTTTTCACCAGCGGTGAAGCTGATGGATCGGAGCCGTGCGATAATCTTTCCATATTAAAAAGTTGTCCAGAAAATCAACTGACGCGGTAATTGTCCAGACTACAAACTCCGTTTCCCACTTTCACTGAAAAAAAAATCTCCCGTAAAAAAATTCTGCGAGGGAGAGGAAAAAAACTGTGGTATTCGGATTATGGTGGACGAGGATAAAGAATTAAACGGGGCTAAAGGGGTTTGAATGAAGGCAGTGGCGTGTGAAGAGAAGCAGAGTAATTATTGCTTCATAATTGTGTTCTTTTCCTTTTTTGCAGAAAGCGTCGCACCGCAGAGCCCCTCTCGGAGCGGTTGTGACATTTATGAGTCCGGCCTTTGTGCTGAACCCCTCAAGTTTAAAAAACAAGGCCAATTGAGTCGGCGCGGCTCAAAGCCGGAACCATTGTGCAGGACCACATTGAGTTTGGATTTGGGACAATGGTGTTTCTCAAATTTCTTGCAAAAACCTACACTCCATCTGTGATCTCTATGAGCGCTCTTTCACTCCGTTTCTGCTTTTCTGTTTGATTCGTTTGTAAAGGGAGGCAGATGTGGAGGGATGGAGGCCGCGTTTTAATTGGCTGCTGCCTGAACACACACACACACACACACACACACGGATCATTTCATCTGTCATCAGCGTTTGTATATTTTTGATGTACTAGGTGCGCGCGTGTGTGTGTGTGCGTGTGTGTTTGTGTGTGTGTGTGTGTGTGTGTGTGCGCGTTATTGGACACGCATATATACGATATAAATACAGCAATAACTTTGATGTGGTCTTAAACGGCCTGTTACCTCATGAAGTCATTTCACCGAAGTCTTATTATTAAAAATAAATAAACTTTTCAATTAGTTTAATGGCGTGTTAGTTCAATTAGTTTAAACAGAATGCGGTACGACTTTTAATTGCACTCATTCAAAGGTTTGAAGTTTTGTAATATATTGACCAGCCAATATCTATAGCCTACGTGACCATATGATAAACCTGTGATAATTAGTATGTGGTCATGCTTAAAAACCGACCCTAACCGATAAATACGCAACCAGCGATGTACGATTAATAATTTGCATAAATTAAGCATCTTCGGCCGTGCATCAGAAGTAACGCAATAAAAGCTTGTTTTAACGCAGTTATTTTAAGCGCCTTGTCTTGTGCCTTCAGGGGAATTTCTGCGCTGAACTTAAGAGTCTTGCGCGGCGCGGCGCTTTTCATGTGAACAAGAGGTTAACAACCTAATGAGGGCTTGGAGACGAGATGAAGCGTGTAAATACGCTGGTTTCTCCAAAACCGCATGCTGCACCCGCGTTCCCCTTTTCATCCGCTACTCTAACCTCTGCGTTTTGCCACTCAAACCATTCCAGCAGGAGTTCCGCGGGGAGGCAGTTTGGGTCCAGCCGCGCTCCGGCCCGGTATCAACGGAGAGAAAGGTCCTTACAATGGCGCTCCGGGGTGCTAGAGGAACAGAGACGTGCTGTTACATATGTCGGGTCAAGCATCTCTTTTGTGTCGCTTTAAAAACGTGTAAAACTCACTCAGCGGTGGAGATTGTAAGAGGAGTGAAAGGCTTGTATAGGTTTTTGATGCATAGGTCTGATGAACTGTTGAAAGAATGTTGAATTTCCTAAGTGCCCACAGTCAGTTTTAATTGCCCGGGGGCATTTAATTGGAATTCACCGAGACGCCCATTCAATGGAGAGATTTTTGTCAAGTAAAGCGTGTAGAGGGCCGAGTTATTATTTAAACTTCATAAACGAACCGATTTGTACATGTAGCCCATTTGCACATACGACGTGTTTAAAGCACCAGTTTTTATTCTGCCTTCTACATTCGATATAATTACACACGTTATAAATCCACTTAGTCTATTTGGTTTCATCTTAGTTACGCGAATCACTTGTCAACTTCGTGTGTTACTTGGCGTTTGATTTTAGGAAAGTTATGACTATATAGCTATTACTGACGTCACAACTTCCCTAAAATCCGCCTCGTTCTCGTATTTGTCTGAAGATCACAATTGTGAAACTAGTTGTGCTCTCAGTTTATGAACAATCAACGCCTGCTCGTGCTTTTGTAATGATCCCGGGATGTCTATTTTCAGTCGCGTGAGATCGCTGCCGAGATAATGACTTTGAATGTCAGAAAGCTTTAGTTTAATATCGTCTCTATTAGCGCGCTGCCCGGGTAATTAAAGGTGCAGATGAGAGCGGCGGGAGGGACAGATGGCATTTGCTTACTGTGATCTAGTGTGTAAACAATAAGAAACCGTGCGACAGGGAAACGGCATCAGGCCCACATCACTTTATCAAAGACTGCGTGAATTTATGAGTGCAGGTAGCGAAAGGAACCGCGGCGAGAGATTGTGGCTTGTAAATTGTTTTCAAGAAATGCAGCACTAATATTTGTGTTGCTCAGAACGAAAAAGTAAAAAAGAGCTAGTCTGTTGCAGTTATTAATTTGTTTTATGGATCTGCAACAGAAATCTGGTTATGAACAGTGGCTACATCACTCAGGGAATAGGCTGCACTCCCCTCTATACGTTTTCCATAGCAAGTCTGTCTCCAGGTTACAGGAAACTCGTGGGAATTTAGCGCATATTTCAAATCACGCTAAAGTTGCTCGTAAATAGCTTTATTAAGCGGTGTTGTCATAACTCCCTAATCTTTAACTACGGCTGTGTAAAGAAAACTGTGTTAATTAATTAAAAAGACGTGTTGCTGTATGAATAAATATTTAAAACAGTGCCGAATTATTCCTATAGGATAAATACATTTTATTTACACAAGACATTTTAAAAGTGGGCAAACTTTACAATAATAATCTGTCCCAATCCTCGATTTATTTAAAAAATATAACCATAATGTCACAGTTGATTTCAAAATAATTTCAAAGTTAAATTTAGTTAATTATTATTATTATTATTATTATTATTATTATTATTATTATTATTATTATTATTATTATTCAATGGCACGTTATGTAATTGACTTTCGTAATTGTATACGTATATGTGTTAAAGTCCGAAAGCGGTGCAAAATAATACTGTCGTATTTATTGTAGACTTTGTACGATTTATTATTAAAAGTAACAACAAAAAACAGATACGATAAACGATACACGATGCAAAGTTGAAATATAGAATTATTTCGTTTGTTTTTATAATATTGGTATCAGAAAATGTAAACAGAGGAACAGAATTAAGTCTGGCAAAGGTAAGACAAGTTATATATTTCTTCTTTCGCGTTAAACCGCTGTCTATTAGCCTAGAATTCATACCGAAACATTTTAATTCATCCAAAATCTTAAAGATATAATTAAATATTCTCGTTGTCTGTTTAAATCCGCGTCAATAAAAACTAAATCTTCACATACATTAAGCTAGCATGCTTTGAATAGCGTGATTTTAATTCTGTTAGTTTAATATGACGGATAAAACATATTCAAACAACAAAATTTACAATAAACACATACGATACAAACAACGATGAAACGAATTCCTATTAAAATATATTGTGACAACTTACCGCTTTGCGTTTATCGATACTGACGTCACTCTACGCGAGGCGCTCGCTCTTCCCTACAATAAATCCTACAGAATCGCATTGTTTTTCAAACGATTAGAAATTGTAACTTATTTTGGCCAACATCCACTTGAAAGAAATTGAAATACGTATATTTTGCTATTCAGTGCCTTGAAGATCCCGCAGTCAACTTTGCTATTTTGTAAAAACAGCAGTTCATTATATTTGCCAAATATTTCAGCCGATGCGTTTAAAGAAAACAGCAGGCAATTGTCTTACGTGGTCTATTGCGTGCATTTTAGTAAATAATTTCTTATGATAAAAGTTTTATGTTTTAGCCCTGCGTGATGCTTGCTATTTGAGAAAAGAAAGCAGGTGGACACTGTTGAAAAAGAGACAAGCCAATCAGATCGCTCCTTCCCTCTTTGGCCAATGACAGGCGCCACATTGTTGTCAAATTTGTCTAATGAAAACGTGGGCGCAACAATAGACGGAGAGGGATCTGTATCCACTGAAGATCTCTCGAGGAAGTTAGTGTCTCACACTGACTCCAGCAGTAAACTCTGCTCTCTCGGACAGCTCTGTCTTATAGCAGGCTGATCGTTTAGTTTAAGGTTTAACTTGACGTTTTCCTTTGCGATTTGGTGTTTAGAAAACGAATTTCTTTATTTTCACCCACTTTCTGATTTCTGAAGAAAAAAATCGCTTCTGGGGCTACTTGTGGACCTCGCGCAACAAGTTGAAGATCTGACAGAGGCGCGTTGGAAACGGGACTTTGAACCGCGTTCCTAAGTATTTATTTATATCTGTTTCTGGACATTGGCATTCGTGCTGTGCTGAATAAATTCGCAGTGTATTGATTCTGCCCAATGCTTATGAAACTTCTCGCCTTTGCGCGCACTCATCTCCGATCAAAGACTTCAGCTACGCACGTATTTTAACCTATTGATCGACTGCTTGTTAATTCTGAAAATATGGATCTTCGCCCAGAGATCCCTCCCGCTGCCCAGGCAGGGTCGCAGGTTCATCCAGGTGCATCTGCCGCCTCCATTCCGGTTTCCATGGCCGGCAACCTCTTGAGGGCCCCGCAGCTGTTGCTCCGCGCCACAGAGAAGTATCCGCGAACGCCCAAGTGCGCCCGGTGCAGAAATCATGGCGTGGTATCTGCTCTGAAGGGGCATAAACGCTACTGCAGATGGAAAGACTGCATGTGCGCCAAATGCACTCTGATCGCCGAGAGACAGCGCGTCATGGCCGCTCAGGTTGCGCTCCGCAGACAGCAGGCGCAAGAGGAGAACGAGGCGAGGGAACTGCAGCTGCTCTACGGCACCGCAGAGGGTCTCGCCCTGGCCGCAGCCAACGGCATCATACCTCCCAGACAAAACTATGAGGTCTTTGGCCCAGTTAACAACGAATCAAACTCTGGTAAGTGGATATATGTTATATTACAATGATTAAAGCTGCATTTCGCAACATTTGTGCGGTTAAAAATGGACAAAAATCAGTTATTAAACAAGTTCACTAACAGATTAGTGTTCAAAACTGTCTTCTTGCCAACGTTAACTTACCTAAACTCACGACAAGTTTATAATGATGAATTATGATTTATTATGTCAGTATGGCTTTGACTTTAACTTACGTAAAGTACGTAAAGTAACCTGCAGTTTCATGATTCAAACAGAGATGACGTCTGTATATTATAGTGCTATATAGCAGTTACGTTGTTCATACAGGCAATGTCCTAGTTTCCAATATATTTCAATAATCTATTTGTAATAATAATTCTATATGCACAAAATCATAAGCTATACTAATTAATGTTCAGCTGTCAGAACCAACCAATTTATGTTGATTACGTAACATCTATTTCAGGTGAATCAAATATCCAAAAGTTCGAGTTATTCCCCAAGGCATCTTTATCAGGATCGGTGACGCCACAGCAGGCGGTTGGAAAGTCACTATCCACCGACACCGAATCTGTGCCCGGGATTTCATCTCCAGATATGCGTCACGGCTCGGGTTCGGAAAACGGCGACCGCGAATCCATCGTGAGTTCCCCGGTTGCCAAACCTCTGAAAGATGGAGAGGAGACTCCAGGCTCAATCAGTCCACTGGGCTCCGAGTCCGGCTCGGATACGGATAAAGACGAGCAGGAACCGTCGCCCTCATCCACAGCGTCACGACAGATGAACGCCATCGACATCTTAACGAGGGTCTTCCCCAATCACAAGCGCAGCGTCCTGGAACTTGTCCTTCAGGGATGCGGGAAAGACGTGGTGCAGGCCATCGAGCAAATCCTCAACAACAGCGGTCAAGCCAAAGGCCCAGAGGAGACCTGGACGGCGGAGAGGATGCTTCAAAACGTACAGCCGCCTCTGTCTTCCACCCCAAGGCCTATGTTACCAGGAACCATGACGCTGAGCAACAGGTCTGCCTTCTCCCCTCTGCAACCCAATGCGCCACACTTTGGTGCCGATCCCAGCACCTATCCTCTCGGCACGCATTTGGGCCTCAACCCACTCCGGCTGGCATACTCGGCTCACAGCAGAGGTCTCGCCTTCATGGCGCCTTACTCCACCACAGGTCTGATGCCAACACTGGGGTTTAGGCCGCCAATGGACTACGCCTTTAGTGATTTGATCAGAGACAGGACACTTCTGCATAAGGACCAGAGCTACACCAATGGACTCTACGGTCCCCTGGTCAACAACACCCCCGAGAAACCGTGAGGGTCTGTTCGAAAGGACTAACAAAACAACAGGGACGGTGTTTCCCAAATACAGACAAAAGTGTTCAATGTCTTTAAAGACTCACGGGTTCCTCGTTTAACGTCCCCGAAAGACTCACGGGCCTCGTGTTTGTAGTGATTGCATTTTAGTATATAACACGCGTCTAGTTTAATCGCCAGGAAAACCTACGGACTAACGTGAGCACGTGCGTGGTGGTCGTGTCTTCTTTGAACTTCTGTGAATAATCAAAATGAAAACGGTTACGCGTAAAGGTTATAGCTTATAGCCATCTTCCACCGAGATGACTTTACTCCACAGATGCGAATTGTAGACCTTTAGCAGGGTAACCATTAGTATTTTCATGTAAATTGTGTATTTTAAAAAAATCTCACGTTTGTTACAATCCCTTTAGATTATTTGCGAAACGGATTAAGCCCCGTGTGATGATCTAGTGCAATTCTCAAAAACAATTTGCTTCAGCGTTTTGAAGGGACTATTCTGTATGATTATTGTTATTGTGAACTTCTGTCGTTCTCTCCTTTCTGCTCCGTGTCTGTAAAATTGTGCCATGTTCATTCGACAGAACGGTGGTGTACAGGTTCTTTTGATTCAATATGGTAATGACTCAAGTAGACCATTGTATTTCCCTTGTGAGTGATATATTGTGTACCGCAGCGAAATAAAGTATATTGCATTTCTTTAATAATAGTCATATTCGTCATTTTCTCAATAAAACCTCGAAAAGGATGTGAAAACAGTTAGTCGTCAGATGTAAAACGATGGTTTGTTTGTCGAATGCTGATGCGTTGCGAAGTGTATATTTCTCTGTGTAAATTTTGCAAAAAAAATAAATGTTATTTTATTCTTACTTTTTGACTCGCTTTCTGTGTGCACAACTGACTAATAGTAGCTACTAAAATTCTAATTGTAATTCTGTGATTGGAATAAATAATTAGGTCCCTTATGACACACTTCACGATACATTTTGTACGTACAACACAAAATGTAACAATATTTTAATAATAACTTTAATAGTAATCAGTTCAATTCAATTATAATGGTAACAGTTTTTCTGTACATGTATTACTGGAATAATGCAAATATTAGTTTTATTAAGTTATTAATAGTACTACAATTCGTGTATCGTACCATACACACACACACACACACACATATATGAACGTATCCCCGTATGTATTTCCATATATGTTTGTTTATACTTATGGTATTATTGACAAATGCACGAATTATAGTATTTTTAATATATATATTATAACATATACATATATGGAAATACAATATATATGTGTTTGTGTGTGTGTGTGTGCGTACTATATGTGTGTATGTGTAATATTAGCATATATATACCTATATAAAATAATACACACATATATACATGTGTATGTATATAAATAAATATACAT
>JAZGTJ010007609.1:0-22542 GCA_036877575.1 Botia almorhae
ATCTGTCCATATGTGTCTTGCAGTCAAGCACATTTGATACAGAATTCCAAGAGGGCAATTGATAGCGCATTGAGTTAGCAGTGCAAAGGTCATGGGTTTGAATCCGCTTGAATACACTGTAAGTTACACTGTAAATGCATAAAACGGAATGTAAATTATAAGCAGATGATTTAAATGTCTGGACCACAGTGGTGGTGCGGTGCTGTACAGGTTACAGTAAAGTGTACTAGATCACTGTTGTCTTCTGGATCACAACCTTGCACCCACACACTGCCTGAAAAAAAGAGAATTGTGCAAACTGTGTTAAGCGCTTTTTTATGGGCACCTGGTTTGGCCTAATTGAATTTTGCAAAGAGAATTGAGTGTCCAAATAGCGCATTTCATTCTGAATGGATCAGTATTTTGAGAATTGTTTCAGCACATGATATTTGACGGGCAGGCGGCAGATTTACCGAGAAGGCAGGACAGCTGATTTACTTGAAACAGCAAACACCGCATACAGACATCACCTCCGATCATTTGATCTCTCATATTTCTTTGTGAGCGCTTGACAATGCGACACTGCGCAATATTCAGCGGCGTGTCAGGACTCCTCTGAGACTCTCGGGCTTGTCACCACATTAATTCACAGGGCAGAGTTGCAAAGCTTTGTGGGAAGTTGGAGATGGGCGTGTGGGTGGCAGACAGGACATGCAGAAGGGGCGAGGGAGAGACGCAAGAATAACCTCATGCAGGCAGATACAGAAATAGAGATGCGGTGAATGAGAGGCAAAGGAGTCCGGTTTTTATCTTAGAACTGCCATAGAAAAACGATATGAAGAGTTGTCGTCATCTGTTAGGTCTTCAGTCATCGGAACGTTTGGGTCGTAACCCATCAGTGGAGAACCACAGCACTAGAAAGTTCTGTGAGTGGAAGAGAGCTGTTTTTTGCTCTGTCAGCACAAGATTTTTTCTCGCCTTCATGGCCTCCGCATGGCAGGCTTAGATCGGAGTCAATCAGGCCCAGGGATCAAAACCATGACCTTCAAATCCAAAGGTGCTTAAACTTACCCTGCACAGTCTGGGAGGGTTTTAACTTCCTGTATTACATCAGCATTGACTATAAGCAGGATAAACCCTGGACAAATCTCTCATCGCATCCATACAACACTGGCTGGCAATTTTTTATATTTTGGAAATATACGATTTTGTGATTTATGGAGCTGATAGTGGTGTCTAATGTCTATTGCCACCAGTTACCATATTACAGGATTCCTCGAGGGGTTAAATATAGGCTTACAGAGATTAAACATGTCACGAAAGCAACCCAACAGACCACAAGTCTTTCAAAAACAGCACTGGCAGATATATTTAGTAGATTGTTTACTTGTTTTTACTTTTTATTGTATTAATTGTGCATAAATAAAAATAATAATTTAATATTCTTCCTTGTGTTTATTTATTTTGTGTAAGTGTAAATTTTGTGTAAGACTTTTGTAGCTATATCAGCCATCTCTGTTCACAACCGACCAAAGCAGCTGCTGTACGTTTTTTTTAAACATTTTAAGGTATTCTTTAAGAAAATATCTGTGTTGGACACGTTCTCATTTTGATATTCTCTTTTTTCCTGTTCTGTCTTGCAGGGCTGTGTTTTTCTGTAGTGGATGTCTTTTCCCATCAATATTTCAGTGTTAAGAGCTCAGATGCTTTCTATAGAACACATCAGTGTAGACAGAGCTACAATCTGAAGGTTTAGATGCACTAAACATATGATAGAATGATTTCTTTAAAACATGTACAAGCATTTGTTTGACCTACTGGTTCAAAGGAATTAAAGTAGTGTTGAAATAACAGCAAAATAAAAGCTAATAAAACACTGTTTAATGCAAGTAAAAACACTGAGGAAAAAAAAGCTGGAAGTAATTTAGATTTTATCCTGCAATCAATAGCAGGTGGAGGAAATTTTCAGTTAAAATTTCCAGTTAAGACGACAGTTATGTATTATTATTGTATGCCATTTGCCATCTGAATACAGTTTTTGACATATTAGCTCATATATGTGGCAACCACAAAGCTTTTCTTGCACTTAAAATGACACTTGCATTAAAATTCATACTTGCATTAAAACAAAACACTTAAAAACCTCATATGACTTCAGTGGCTCTGTTTAAAAACGCTGTAAGTCGACTTGCTTTCTGCTTTCTGTAAAGGCAGTCACTTACACATACAGCAACTTAACCGTAAACCACATGAGAGATAATGTACAGAAACTGAACCAGCTGGTATAACAAAAGTGTATGATTTTCAGATTTTGAACAATTTTATCTTTGCCTATTTAAGTGGATAGGAGCTTTTCTACTTTGATAGCACACATAAACATTGGATGAAAAAGTACATGACTTAATGAACTGGGACCATATACATACTTTTCAGTATGAAAAAGACCCCATCCCTCAGCTCCATCCAAATTCGAAAATATTTTGTGTCACTTGTTGCAATGCATCGTGGGATTGCATTATAAAAACTATAAGAATTATGCATCATATGCAGAAGAAAAGAAGAACAGAGACAGAAGTCAGAAGGAAGTACGCTTATTATACCTAATAATGCTGTTTGAGAAAGCATTTATCTGCTCTTTAAACCCAGCTGTGCTCAGGTCTTTGCGTTCCCTCTGTAATTTGTCCGTAAGAAGCATATGCTTGAAAGGCCAGCTCAGGCCACCTACAGCCACAGTAATACTGTCTCATTAGTCTTCTTTAAGCTTTGTTTAGGACACAGTAGAGCAAAGGCAGGTAATGAGATAGACAGGCCAGTTCAGATGCACGAAGCCAAGTAATTGATTAACGACCATCATCAGCTCGTGACCTCTGTGACAGTCTATGGAACTGACCAGACTCAAACATATGGGACAATGACCTAAAAGAGCAGCTGAATTACATGCGGTACAAGACTTTTTAATACCACAAAAGAAGATTACTGGTTGGTGAGGGGGTCTCCACCCACGCAGCCAGCTGGGACAGCACTCCAATCCTGAGCCCCATACCTCCACTGATTAGGTTTAAATTCCTGCTTCGACCATAAGTATTACTTCAACACCCAGTAAAAATAGTGTCTTTTATGTAACCTGAAAGTGTGAAGAAACGATCTTTCGTCTTTACCACAACACATCAGCGCATATTAAATACGAAACTGGCTTTATGAATCCGAGTTTGCCTGTCTGTCTGGGAGACAAGGAGAAACCGAATATCAAGGTCATTTTCAGAACATGCCAACTGTTCAGGCTGGTTTGCAGCCCAGATTGAGAGAAAACGCCATATGAAACTGACTCATGAAAATGTGAATAAACATAAATTGAATCACAGTGAAGGAAAATGAGACATGGGTTCTGGACTTCCATATTTTAAAGTCTGCTGAAATCTGCATTATCCTACAGGACATTAACAGTATACATGTACATACGTAATATACATGTAAACGTAAACTCTCATTTGATCTCATACAAAGCTTTGCTCTGTAATTCCCAATTCTTTGAAATCTGGAATAATAGACATCAAAATAAATTCAATGCCAAAAATATCTTCAAAAAATTCCTTTTAAACATGTTTCACTATTCAATTTCAGGATGGAATTGTGTGTTTACAAAGAGCTTGTTGGGGGCCTCGTGGTCTTTTGATCTAGACCTGCTTTATCACTGTTAAACCAATAAGAAATGCAGTATTTTGGCAGCCAAATAGCCAAATTCAGACAAATAGCTTACTATGGCACCAGATCCTACTTACAAAGACAAACAGGAAGGACAAAGAACGAAGAAAGAACTAAGTTTTCCTTTGCGCACCAACACTACATCTGCACGTTTTTCACTTGACAGTGACCCTCAAGCCACAAAAAAGCATTAGACGGTCCGTTAAACCGGGGTTATGCTGTTCTGACCGTGAAGTGTCACCTGGGACAGATGTCTCTGGCTCTGTCAGTTCTATGTTGTACCTTTAGCAACACTCTGGGCTTTAAGCTCATTAGGGCCAAATACATCACAGACTGGATAAGGACACTGTCTTTAGGCCCCAGCATAAGTGCAGGGCTCAGAAGAGTAACAGCACTGCATACAGGCACTGTCAGGACATTTAATTGACATTGGCCCACACAAAGACTGTAGTAGCTTGTGTCCCCTGGTGTAAAACACTACAAGGTTAGTAACAGTTTGAGTGAAGTCTGCCACACGCCCCACATCTGTTCTCTTTCTCTCTCTCTCTCTCTCCTTCTTTGAATTAATGTTCCAGGGTCAATACACGCTGAGTTGTGTCAGCTTGTGTGACATCACACTGATTAGCACTACTCAACCTTCAGTTGAAAAAAAAATACGGAAATGTGCTTACAGAAAGACACTTACTGTACAATGAAAGCAAACAGGACGATGTACTTTAAGGGGTTTAAAAAGCATTAATATGAAGTCTGTATTTTTGTTAAAGCACTCACAGGATAAATATTATTGCCTGGAGGTTGCTCTGTCATATTTCAGAAGTATCACTTTTGTGTTATATGTTGTGTTCTTAAAAGGAACTGTTGGCACACAGTAAGTGCTGTAAGAATTATATGAATAGTATAGAGTCCTGTGTTGTACTTTTAGGTCTCTGTGGAAACTTGTGTACTGTACTTTTTAAAAGGGTGTTTTTTAAAAAGCAAACATTTGTCACAAATGTTTACTGCATCGTCCCATTATGTTCCATTGTAAATGCATTACTGTAACCTCAGTTTACGTTTGTTTGTCTCATTAAACTGAGTCAAAAATCGTAATCACAATTATGCCACAAATACTATTGGGAGATCTTAATATTCTCTCAGTTTCAGTCTTTCCCACCTTCTCGCACCACCCTTCAATCACAGCTTGTCCAACTGTTGGCACAGTTTCACCTTTCCTCACTCCGAAATTTCCCATGCGGGCTTTTTCTCTGCCTGATAATTAATCTTCCCTTTCACTCTCCAAAATGCTTTTTTTGACTCCACACAAAAACAACAGGAATGAGTTCCTCCTAATCACCCTCCTACACAGCATTTATTTCCCCCAACCACTGTTTCTGTCTAGCAGATGGAGAGACCTGGCTTACAGAGTGGATGGGGCCGTGTAGGTGCCAGGAAGGCAGGAACAAGCGTGTCGTGTAAGTATGTCTGAGGAGGCTGCTGTGTATCATCGTCTGTTCTCTTTCTCTCCTGCACCCGTCTGGACCCTCACAGAGATTATTACGAGTATTGATTACAAAAAACGGTCCCCTTGTTTAAACCAAATCTCTATTATCAAATGGAAGAAAATTATTAAACACAACGTGCACTAAATGACGCCTGCCGCCCACCCCCGAGCTTTCTGAAATCCTCTTTATTTGCCTAAAAGGTTAATTATAGAAACAAAGACTTGTGGCAGTGTGTTCAAGCATTGTTTTGTTGGACCTTATGACAGCATTTTCAAGAAACTGTCGGTACTAAAATGACAGAATAAACACTCTCACATTCTTTATAAAATGCTGTAAATATAGACAAAATTCTGACACTTCTATTTGTTTTCATTTTCATAAACATTATTGGTTTAAATGTGTCTTTCAAACCCTTTTTATTCCAATCGTGGACATGAAACATCCTGAAACATGAAACACCTGCAGTGTCCACTGTAGCTTAGTTGGAAGAGCATTGTGTTAGCAACACAAAGGTTGTTGGTTTGAATCCCAGGGGAGCGCATGTACTGACAAAATGTACAACTTGAATGTACTGTAAGTTGCTTTGGATAAAAGCGTCTGATAAATGTAAATTTATATTATCGTTAGATGTTAATCTGTTTCTTACATAAAGCTAGCAGTGATTGACGGTTTGATGGTAAACTTCTGCTTTTATGTTCCACATAGGTAGGAATATCAAATTTAGGACAACATTAGGGTGGGCTGTTCCTTTAAGACAGCAATACCCTTGCTCCAAACCATTCCAGGTCTCCATGGCAACACTGCAAACACTGGGTTTGCTTTATGGAGAGGGGTGAAAAATGTAGTCAGTTAGTATTCTTTCTTTTTTCTTACCCTCTTGTTCTCAGCTGCTTCTTCTGTTTTATTTTGCCAGCAAGGACAGAAACAACCCAAGGGGCTTCCCACACCCTGAGAAAAATACAGCTCAGGGAGAAGCTGCAGACTAATGTTAGTTGTGATGTGTCAGAATTTACCAAAGGAAAGGAAAAGGCCTCAATCACGAGTGAACGTTCCGTGAGGGTGAAGATATTGAGGGCAGTAGAGCATGTCAGGTCAGAGTAATTTTTTAACAGCAACCACAAATGGTTTTACTGAGACAGTCAAGTGCAGTTGCTTTTAAAGCACAGAGCTCAATGTGCATATCTGGAATGTTATCCTTGATCAAAATGTCTACTCTGGGATTCAAACAGGGACAGCCCAACTAACAGCGAATGTTTTAACAACGTTGGTTAACATTCTCCGAAAGTTCTCTCAAAGTTATCATACAACATTCGTGTAGTAAAGTTATAAGAACTTTTAATGTTATATATCATATATCGATAAAGTTATTCCTAAGTAGGTAGTGAAATGTTTCAAAAACATTGCAGAACTAAAATAAATTACATTAAACATTATTTTTATAACTAAGGAGTTATGTTAATACAATGTCTAAAAACTGGACATTTTGAATGTTCCTAGAACATTTTTAACATTTTTGTTACTTATTGGTTAACATTTTTGTTACTTAAATGCTAGGGAAACATTCTTACAACCTCACATTGTTAGCTGGGAGGTCACTTCAGATCTCCTACTAGACCATCTCCTCTTTTATACAAGCTTTATACAATTTGTCATAATGTTCTTGTTTGCCCTAACATGAATTAATAAATGGCAACTATATTTGTACCGACATTCAACAACATAAAATGATTCTGTATTTTAAACCAAGCAATGCTTCACCTGTCTAAAGCATATTTTTATTATTATTTTCCACAAATTAAAAGAAGAGCAGCTTCTTCTTGCTTTTGTCTCTATCTTTGAAGTAACTATGTATTTGATCTACATTTCTTTGACAGATGTGATATCTGCATTATGTTTTACTTAATAAATTATTTCCTCACAGTTATTTCTGGCAGATTATCACTACTCTGACAAATCGTCTTTCATCAACATTAGAAACAGTTCAAGTGTCACGTTTTGGCTGTCTGCTTCTCTTTGTGGCATCTTCAGTCATGGCAGAGCACAAAATTAAGCTGTACTGTGCAATGCTGTGGCATCCCGTGGGGATGTTACGACCCTCGGCCAAGAGTTCTGATGTCTCTCACCAGCGAGCTCTCGCCAGGCCATTTAAACAAAGCACTGAGCGTGAAGCATATTTGTTGAGCTTGGTGTAACAAAAATCTTCTTTCTTGCTTTTTTTCTACTGCCATGCCTTTCTAATTACCAGGACCATTGATTTCTGAGTTATGTGTGAAATAATTAAAACTGCAAATCAGAAATGCCACGAATTTCAATGGTGCAGATCAATGGCTAAAGTCAATAGGAAGAGGCACTTCCTTGCGTTTCTTACCAAGTGATAGTTCCACTATTTCTCCACTTTAGTAACTTGCCTTCTCACCTGCTCTCCAGATGAAAATAACTTTTGTTCATTCCTAAAGGAACAGTTCATTTAAATCACGACAGACTTTTTATGTTTGGTGAACAGTTAAAATGAACTGTTCTGTGTACTTAAATACTGTACCTTCCCTTTACTGACCAAATGGGATCACCTCAGATGACTTAAACTAAGATAATTCAAGCCTGCTGAATCATATCCTGCTAAATCAGTCATTTACACTGATTTTGATTTTCTATCCTGACGTATTGCTCTGTCTTTGCAATAGCAGTATAAGTCTATGTTGGTTTTATTTTACAAAGCAAAAATGCGTTCCTGTAGCTCAATTGGTAGGGCATTGTGTGCATTCGCAGTGCAAAGGTCGTGGGTTTGATTCCCAGGTGACACGCATGAAATGTATACCTCGAATGTACTATAAGTTGCTTCGGACAAAAACGTCCAAACGCACAAAATGGGTATAAGGTTAAATTAAAGGCTTAAGGTAAGTCAAACTGAATTAACCAGACTACATTGTAACAAAACTAAAAAGTATCAGATCAAATAACTTTACTGTAGAGTTTAACTGTACTGTAGAAATCTACTGTAATACCTACGCTACCCAGTAATTGTTTTCAAACAGTTACTCAGACACTCCCCCATCTTTCATTGTATATTCATTTATATACAGAGATTGTTTCTGCTTAAATTCAAGCCATTGGTTAAGACAATGTTGCTGTGTCAGGCTGTTTGGGACGATCAAATAAACAGAAGAGTGTTTTGGTGGAAACATCTAGGGAAATCAATGAAATAAAAAATGAATGTTATGTCTCTGCATATTAAGCTGAGACAGAAGAAAGCAATTTCCCACAGAAAAAGTTACACATTTTGGTTCTGAGATAAAACTCGTTTAACTTTTCACAGTGTAGAATCAGGGTCTTTGGAAGTGGTTCTACCAAATGATATTTGATTTGAAAAAAAAAGTTCAATGTTTTCCTTTATTATTTCATTTATTGATAAGAGAAAAAGGTTTTGTGATTAAAACCGAATATATGTATATGTAGCACTGCAAGATTTCTGGATTATGAATCTAGAATTGATGTTAAATGGTTGTAAATGTACAAGACAGGTATTCCGGAGTATTATGAACCTGTTATTATGAGCTCTGTGAGGTTTAAGCTTTTTTAAACACATACTGTATCAAGAAAAGAGCAACGCCAGAAAATCCCTTTCAATCGAAACACTCTGCAACCACTACAAAGCCGAAGGAACCAATGTTACCCATAATCCAAAGAGTTCTTATCTGATTATGAATGCGGGGCAAAGAGGATTTAGGATGTAGCACCTAAATGTTAGCCTATGCTGATTAGGTCTCTGTGGAAAGTATTATGTAACTAGACAACCTCAGTTTAGAAGAGGGTGCCTTTGCTTAGCAAATGACAGCTGAACCTGAGGGGTCCTTTAATTTAAGGACTGCACAGCGCTAAAAGTCTGATGTAATAAAAAATGCTTTTTGAACATCTAGTGGCTGTGCGTAACCACATGACATGACACATAACTTTTTAGAAGTTTCACATATAAGATTCTTATTCATACACTTCTGGGAAAATACCATAATATTTTAAGATGACTCTTCAACCAATCAGAAACCTCCAAGCGACTTGGCTTCAAAGGTGAACTAAACAAATACGGAAGCAGTAAACACTTTCCAAGCTTGACTTTCCAAGCTTGACTTTCCAAGGTTGACTTTCCAAGCTTGACTTTCCAAGCTTGACTTTCCAAGCCTGAGTCAAGGTTTATAATGTATTCCCCCGCGACGCTTAAGCTTATCTTCGTGTCGCTGACTATACAGTAAGTATTCTGTCTAGTAATGACTTTGCCAAAAGTGATGACTTTGATGAAATATAATGACTACAGTAAAACTCCAACAATCAAGAAGAACTCGCAAAAATTGGAAGAAGATCCAGGTGTACTGAAGAAGTTTTGTGTTTCTTAGAACAAACCACAACTGATGTGGATGAATGGTAATTAATGTTGTATTCACCAGCTGTTTCCACCACTGACATAACTGAAGAACGATGTTGAGTTTTTTCCAAGCCACTTGAACACAGACCACAGTCACTTGTCCACACACAGTAAACAAGCAGAACTCTAAACGTACGTGCACACAGGTGCAGAGTTAGTGAATCTATAAGGCCTTTTTAATGCATCCTCTATATGAACTTTGTGGCAAGCTCTATGTAAATGTCAAATGGACTTTTATTGTAATTTTAAATTACATAGAAACGAATACACATTCTAACTGAAACAAAAAACATCAAATGACAATAGAAAAACGTTATATAAAAATGAGCAAAAGAATTGTAACATAATCAGAGCCTGTAAAAACCAAAGTGTACCTTGAAAAAAGCAAACAATAATTGACCAAAAATTATCAACTATTACCATTGTTTTTTCTGGACATTGACAATTAAAAACATAAAAATAATATATTGATCAATCTCTATTATAGACACCTAAAGCAGCAGATTTCTGGCATTTTGAGTAATCTTTAGTTAACTCATTTTACATACAAAAATTTGTGTGAGGTACAGTAGAGAGTTTACTACATCTGAGACAGTGGCAAATATGCTGTTGCTGACATTAACTGGGCCGGGACTCCTCTTTTAAATCAAGCCAGTGAGTGCAAGCTCCACTGTGGCGTGAGATTTGTGGCATATATTAGCCTTATAATTCTGTTTAAAACGTAGACATAAATACAAGAAGACAGACCAACATGTAAAAACGACACTTTTAGCATGAATACTCAATAAGGTCATTATCTTAACATTGATTGAATGCAACAATTCTGCAGCAGTCACTTACCTACAGGGCACGGTTGTAAATCTGTGCAATAGCAAAACAGACAATCATTGCAATGTATGCGAAACATCTGATGAAACTATAAATAAATCAAATATTACGAATCAATCAAAAACTGCGAGCTTCATCGGGGCCCCTGTGCGATATTTCTGTTTATTTAAAGGAATCAAGACAGTTTGAAGCTGAATATATGATCTCATTAATATTCATATGTATTTGTAACTAACGTCTTCATAGACACTTTACTGCGCACAGTATCAAGCGTATTACGCATGTCCTTTCAAGACAGGCAATTTAAGTTCACAAATTCTTTTTACAGTATTTATAACAATTGCCAGTAATTAAACAGGCTTAACGCCATTAAAATGTATTTATTACACATACAGACAGACATGCACACAACAGTAAATGAGTGAAACATGCCAATGTTAATGTAACGTTTCATGCTGTTATGTAATGAATTTCATGCCAGATTATTCTACCATACAGTAACTAAAAATATCTTAAGTCACATCTGGATTTAACTTATCTGAGAAAGTAATTTGAAACGCAAAGTTCTAAAGTTTATATAAACAAGATAAACAAGAATCTGACTTTAGGCTTGTGTCTGAATTTTGAACATTCGCAAAAGTCTCAATCAATAAGAATAGTGCATACATCTGTACAAAAGTACATACATTTGTACATCTCTAATGCCTACTTAAAAATACATACGCGTACATTTGCGTACACCCACAAATTTGGCATTTGAACACAAGCCCTGGGAGAAAATGAGAAGGACAAGTGCTTTTACGCAGTAAGAAAAATTCTCAGTGACGCGCTTGCTAAGAGCACCTGAAGCTATGCATCTGGTAGGAATGTAATCACCTCTTAGCACACTGTTGGCCTATTTACATTTTGTAAAACAACTCTGACTGCTACGAGAAGGAACACATGTGCTTGTTCCCAATAGCAATCCATGTGCTTTGGTAGCTAAAGGAAGATTTCACAGATGTGCACAAACATATGCTTACATGTATGATGTATGACCTCATTTAAATTCACGCAAAAGCTTCTCTACGTCTGTCATCTCCTTGATTTATTCATGTGGTCTGCAAGTATCTCCATTCTACAATATAATCTACAACTAAAGGAACCTTTATGAAGATCAATGGATTTTGTTTTGTTTTTACAAGTGCTTCTCGGTTTGTCCCGTGAAGGACTTCCTATAGCTTTCGTCCTGGTACAATCCCCTAGGCGGGGAAAGTGCTGTACCTTCACCTACGGCTACAGTTGTATTAGCAGACTATTTATAGGAGTAGCCGAGGTGCAACTCTCCCAAGTCTCTCTCAGCCATGAATGTTACCTCTGTAAGTCATTACCATGATTTCCAGCTGTGTGTGTGTGTGTGTTTGTGTGTGAACTGACCATTTCATTTATTATTCATGGTAAATGTTTGATGGGAACTGATTTAGAGTGATGCATTCTGGGGCATCACTTAAGACAACCACAGTTCTATCTCACTCTCTCTTACATATACACACTCTACCAGTCCACACTCCATCACTTTCTTAAAATACAAGCTGTAGTGCACTCTGCAACTCCATCTTTGTTGGAACCCCAAAACAATGTGTCAATCATTTGATGCCCTTTCCATTTTTAACTGTGTCTCCTGCAAGGGAAGTGCACTAAATGAGCGCCCGATGCTGTAATGTTTGGATGCATCAGTGGAGATTCCTCTCTGGAGATGTCAAGAGATCTCTGCATGCGTGCTGGGAATGATATCACAGTGATGGGAGAGTGATTTAATGTGATGCATTTTTATTGGTCAGGGAAGAATCGGACAATTTCCTTATGAAGTTTGCAATTCTTGTCTTCTTTTTCCACTCTCACCCATTTATTCTTGCGCATGTTGTTACAAACCCCTGTGATGTTGTTGTTTTCTGTGAATCACAAAGGGTTAATTTTTAAGGAATGTTCTGGCTGCGAAGTTCCATGTAAATAAGGACCTGAGCTGTCAAACTCCGAACTCACACAAAGGGGTTTTATGATCTTTAAAGTCTAGTATATAATATGACAATGCACAAGTATGTTGAACCATTTTTACTCATATTTTCATGGTGCTTTTTGTCATTTTTGCGCTTGACAGCCCCAGTCCTCATTCAATTTCAATATATGTAAAAGAGTGGATAGAATATTTTTCATTGCGTGTTCCACAGAAGGAACTGTGTGAGGGTTTGTAAATAATGACTGAGTTTTCATTTATGAGCGACTGTTCCTTTAAATCGCTGGCTCAGCACTGTGGCATATTTTAATTTGAGGGATTTCCTGTGAATATAAAGAGGCTTCCCTCATTCAGACTGCTTGAAGTGCTAAAGAGCAATGCGGATTAAAATCAGCCACTCGTACAGTGCATATGGGTACACGTACAGTGCAAACAAAACAATCTGAGCGTGTTATTGCCTCTCTTTGTGCCTTTGCATTCTATTTACACAGCCTTAACAGAACCTGACGAACACAAATGACTCTCCTTTCAGTTGTCTGTGAGGTAAATCAAGGCATTACCACAGTGTTCACAGACCACACGGAGCAACTCAGCCTTTCTAATCCACACCCAATGCCTTCTGAATTACCACAGTCTTCCTGCTTTTCCATCACAAGCCTGTCTCACAAATTAAGTGGGTGGAGACAAGCTGAAATTGAATAAACAATGATTCCCATATAGGTGGTGGAAACGTCCAACAAAACAGATGATGCTACGTTTTCGGGTACAAAAAGTACAGGCGCTACTGTAAAATGCAGGATGTTTATTGCAGCTACAATAACGACAGAAATTTTTCTGTACAGTTCACTCCGCTTTTGTTGTTGTGCTTTGAGAGGATGTTTTCATGATACCATATCGCAGATGTGAAATATAATCTTTCCCCTCTCTGAACTCCATTGTAAATGCTCCTCGTAAATTATTAGTGATTGAATTTCATCAGCACCCAGCCGCCACAGCCAATGGATGACTTAGAGCATGCAGAACTAAAGCTACATGGGGCATGAAACCACTGGTTCTTCCTGCACTGTGAGCAAATACAATGACCGGTCAAATGCATGTAATAGGATAGATGTGTGCATTGTGTGAGATGAACCATTCCAGAAAAGAACATGAATTTATGACATCCGAATAAAAAAGCTCAAATTCATCAAGCAATGAATATGGAAATTAAGCACATGGTGTTAGAAATCTTCAAGTTTCCGTGGCATACACACTCACTATGACTCAATAAGCAGGGCTGCTCGTTCACACATTGCTCTCAACAGATCTGCCAACCAGTGCCAGCTGCCTGTGATCCATAGCAGCCAAACAAGGCCTTCCACCACTGACTGAAACAGCTCTCCAGCTTCTTGAGAACTTCTTCAGCGTCAAACTCACTGACTTTAACAGCTGTACTACATTTCTACGTCAACGCTGATTTCGCTCTTCTTATTTTAAACACTTTACATTCCATTGCATTCCCTTCTGCTCAAATTGTCACTCCCTATTTGATAAAACATGGATCATGGATTTTCACAGCTTTTTGTGTATTGACATAAATGTACTTTATTAAGAATGTCTGTTTCCCTCATGTGAGGGGAAATAATGTAACACATCACAAAACTGTTTCAAGACAATAAGTTCTCTAATAAGTTCAACAAACGATGATATCGTTGATATCATTCTATTGTCTAAAGGATCTTTAATGTACCACATTTACAATTTTTTTTTAAATATACAGATGTTATTTTTTATACAGATAAGATATTTTTTAAGAAATTTCTGGTTTATTTAACTGTCCATGGACTCCCTGCAGGACCTTTATGGACCCTCCACAAACCCTTGGTTAAAAACTCCTGATTTAGGTGAAAAAGAATATCTGTGTTTCCTTTCCTACCAAATGCCTCTGGAGGTCACGTTGTGTACCACAGCGCCTTACCTTAGCAGCAACAGAGGAGCTCGGTTTCTCCAAAAGGTCCCAAAGTTTCCTCCTCTTGTCTGGGCAGCAGGTGTTATCAAATTCCCCCTCCCCTTCCCTCTCTCTTAAAGTCTCAGCTTCTCTCCTCAGTTCTTCATTCATCTGCTCTTTCTTCTGATGGTATCGTGCCTGGCAGCACGACTCCAGGTAGATCTCATCGATGCCCCAGTAATCGAGCTCCTGCCCAAACGACAGAGCGCACATTTCCTCCATCATGTGCAGCTTTCCAGTTCTGTAAAAATTCAATATTGATGTGAACGCCCCAGGGTGTCTGTCGAAAAAGTACTCGTTCTCATTCAGACAGTAGTCATCGCAGACTTCCATCAGTGAGTCATGTGTGTTACAGTCTCTGAGCTTGCCTAATCTGGTCCTGGGGAGCCTATCCAAGGTTCTCCATAGGACCTCATGGTTGAGGCCCCCGACGTTGAGCCGGACCCTTCTGGAGCGGGCCTTGGTGCGGATGATCTCGATAGGCTCAGGAGGAAGTGATGTCGAGGATCTTCCTCCAGGTTTCGGGACCTCCAGACCAGTCATCTCTGCCATTGTGGACAAGGGGATGGGCGGGACTTATAAGGAAGATGTAGAATATAAACCAGACCAGACCAGAATCCTTAAAATGATTATGTTGGGTCCTCCTTAGACGAGTCCCTCCATGACTAAAAAAAGGAGACAGAAGACTGGAATATCTACTAGTGTAATGCAAGAAAATGTTTTGATACTCAAAACACGACTTTCATATAGAAACCTGTTGTTCACACCTGTATATTCTTTGTGCCTACTGTATGCACGGTCATGTAAAATTACAATGCAGCTCAGAAATATGTACGCCTCTCCTCTTAAATTCATTAAGAATGTATCAGTTTTTAGCGTTTAGCTTGTGCTTCTGAAAGACAATAAAAATGCCACCACTCGACTGAATTTACATGTCACCAATCCGGGGACAACAAAATCAAATCGAGAACAAACTTAAGCTTTTGTATGCTTGACCACAGTATCCTAATCTACTGGAGTAATGCCACATCTTGTTTAAACCAATAAGAATTAGTAATTAACACAAGCATTATCCCGTCGCCACATTCAATATTTATCATGGGCCTTCTATGATTACAAGGTTACTACGTTCGTGAATCTAGTGAAAGCCGATATGACGAGCGGATATAACACGATGTCGGAGAATATTCAATTCTCCTTTTCTTTACATTTTCCTCTTAAAGCTCAAAGCTGTTAAACAAATGTTTCATTCACAACTAATAACATTCAGAGGCTTCATTTGTACTTATCAAGTGCATGGCACTTTTATGCATAACTGAAATCGCCTATATTTCATGTCATTCATTTAACTCATATAAATTGCATTACACGTATTTTTACTGACAGTATAGAGTGCTTTAAAGGAAGGCACTGGAAACTGCAAAGACGCAACAGTTTTAATCACACATCAGAACAGCACAACAATCTCCCTTTAATTTTTTTAACCTAATCCCATTGTGTTGTTTTTATTGTTAACTTAATGTACCAAGACAATAAACTAGTATTTTCCAATATAAACATCCACGTTTATAACTTCTCGCTTCTATGGCTCATAAATACTGCTGTCAAACGCATCACTATCTGTCTAAAACTGTTCTGTTCATTGCAATGCCACACGTTTGCCAAATCTTTAACTTTATAATCGTGCTATCAGAATTGTAACCTGTTTGGAAACAACGAATGCCAAAAACACAGCTTCACTTCATCTCTGCTGTTCCACTCAAACAAGTGACGTCTAGTTATCACGACTTGTCATAACAATGTTTTGACACGTTTTTCTAATGCAACAAACTACAGTTCTTACCTTCCTGAGGGCAACCACCTTTTGCATATACAAACCGCTCCGTGCGCCTATGGGAGAAACGACCGCTGCGGGTTTCTTTTCGCCCGGCGTTTAAGATTTCCAGCTCGAAACGGAGGCTTCAATGCTTACTAGACATGTGTTCCACATTTTGTTAAGAAAATCTCACAGCACAGCGGTAAATTTTTGCAACTGAAAGAGCTCTTGTTAAGAGCGCTACCTCCATCGATGCCTTGATATGGTGAAACTGGATGTCTGCAGATGTCGGACGCGTAAAACCGGAGGGTGCGCGCACTGTGTGTAGAGCGCACTGCAGAGTGACACTGTGCGGGCGTGTGTACGTATGTGCGCGCCTGCGTGTGTGTGTATCGATGGATCATCTGAAGCATGAGCTGCATCACAGCCTAGAGGTGAAACCTAATTGGATTGGTCTGTACATCAGCAAGGGCACCAGCAGATCAACTTCAGTAAGGACTCTCTCTCTCTCTCTCTCTCTCTCTCTCTCTCAAGAGTTCAGTGGACAAGTCTACAAGAGAAATCAGTTCATGCAAAATTTGTGGCTTAAAAAATAAACTTATAATAATATTCCATAATCATGTTCCCAAGTTTATATTTATGCATTTATGAGTGTATGCAAAAAGAGGGAAATTAATAAATAAGTACATTTTCACTTCAGCTGTGAAATGTATGACCCATGCAATCACAATGTCATAAAAAAGGCTATAATTAACGCCTAGTCTAAAATTAATGTTCAATATATGTGCAGATCTGTACCTCGCATCCGGATAAACAAGAACATTTGGTCACTTTGCATAAAGCATCTAGTAAATCATTCAATGTTATTAACAGAGAAAATAATAATAAAAATAAAACGTAAAGTGTTGATAATGACCTCAAATGTGCTACTTGTACACTTAAAGACATAAAGAGCTAGAGCAAACACTTTAAATGCATTTTGGCCTGCATTCCCAGCTGCACTGGAGCCAGTGTCAACAATATCTTGTAACTGCATTGAATTGTTACGACTGGTAGCAGTCAATACACTACATGACTTGGCCCTCCTCCATATTTGTAGTGCATTGCTAGCAAATATTTCACAGGGTAAAAAATATACACAGTAACTCCCTAGCACTTTTCCAAGATAAGGTGGCACCATGTACTTATTTATTACGTTTGCCTTGAGGGGCCGTGCGTACAGTGCGATTTAAAATTTATAACGCTATGTGAGGATATGTAGTCACAGCAATTATTAAAGATGAAGCAGCTGTATTGAGTTTCATGATCTGCCTGGATCTGTGCTATTAAAGTTCCCTCTATAACAGTAGTAAAGCCCCTAAAACGACATCTGCCTTGTTCTTCCAGCAGAGCCAGATGAAAAAGATGAAAGGATGTAATAGTTTGGAAATCATCCATCCATACGCATGAGGTGTCACAAGATTACAGGAGACACAATGGCTGAAGAACAAATGCTGTGTGCTATAAATATACTGTGTGTTTTAAAGGGCCGTGGTTTGATTTCAATAGACGTGATGTTGCGGCTCGCTGGAGCTCATCCACGAATGATATTTTAATATCATAAATAATTTATAATTTATAAAATAATTTATATTCATTTAAGATGACTAACTAGTACGGGAATTAAAAAATACAGCGGATCACGCACACACTGTGTGTTCATGGTGTGAACCTCAATGTGTGTGTCGGGTAATAACAGTATGCTGGAGAAATATCTATTAACCAAATGTTTTATGTCCCTTTAAATTACAATGCAGCGTGTGTGTGTGTTTTACAGGTTTAGAAATACTTCTGAGGGCCAAATGTTCGAAAATGTCCTCACAAATACAGTGAAACATGTCAAAAACTTGACTTGTAAAGACACTTTCCAACTAAATGCGTATAAAAACGTGTAATGTCAACAGGTTTGTGTAAGATAAATAATTCGCATGAAAATAAGGGAAGTCTGTAAGATGTTCTCAGTAATATATAGAAAAAACCTGTGTGTGTGTGTGAGACAACCTGTGTTTGTGATTAATGTTCATCTCTCAAATGATGGATGATCAATAAATCTGTATTGATTTCTGTGACTCTTGTGTGTTGTTTAAAATACACAATGAGCTATAATGTGAGGGTGAAGGACAAGGTGGAAAAATATAGATGAAATTGTGACAAAGGCATCGACACATCATAATAACTCGTTTTAATATACTGCCACTGCAGTTCAATAAAAATTTGCTGGTGGCTTGTCATCTGCCTACACCAGTGCATTGTAAATAATTGTATCTACTGTGTCTCTCCAGTGATTGGAGTTACAGAATGGGAGTATAGCAGTTCACATGTCTTCACACTGTTTAATACTGTAGCCAACAGGAATGTAACATTTTTAACTGGTCACAAATAAAAAGGATACCTTCTTCCCTATTACATATAAACTACAGAAAATGCAACCTGTTGAACATTAGAAAATAACTAAATATATGAAATAAAAATACATACGAAATATTACACTAATATGGAAAATCTAAAAATAGAAAACAGAAACATCAAAACATGTTATCAGAAACATACAGCTTAATGTATATTTCGTGGTGTTTATTTAGCCTGCATTATTACTGTGTAAATAGCCTTAGTAAAGTTTTGTTGTCTAAAGGCATTATGGGCTCTTGTGAGCGATGATTAAAAGATACAGAGCTTCTGAGTCTTTAATTATAAACTTTATGCCGACATTGTGTCAGAGCACTCTGTGTTACCAAGACTACACAACATTTTGGGAATGTAATGCATGTTTAATACTCAGTATCATGTGGGCATGTGTGTGTAGGCAGTTACCATAGAAACACCAATCCTAGCATCATGCACAAGTAACATGGCACAGCGAAAGGGTTATGCCTCAAAGCTAGAATTGCGTGACGCTATCAATATATCTGATTGATTTGTACAAAAAGCAACAAGGAACATTAGGGTCTATAAATGTGAGTGTATGAAAAACTTATATTGCATTTACAGTTACAGTACACGCTCAAAAAGAAATATGCCAGCACATGAGACCCTCACGCATGTGTTCACGCATGTGTTCACGCATGCCAGTGTTGGCATGTGCAGCTGGTTGGTGTGGGTGGCTGTTTATGGTGGGATCTGAGAAAAAGATTTCAGCACAATCCTATACAACAGGTACTGGTCCCAGTTCCTTAAAAGAACATGATAATATCTCTCTCCCATATGTTGTAAAGCTGTCTCGGCCATACCCCTGCTGCCCCTTAAAATATACACAAAGCCCCTTGTTTCTATGTAACCAAAATAAACAGCATAACATAAACACATAACTAACAGTTAGGCAAACAGTTACATATGGATACCATTAAATCAGATTAAATAATGAGCTGCTAGCTCGTGAGGTTACACAAAAACTGATGTTGTGTGTGTGTGTGCATGGAAATTAAGTTATCAGAGCGCTGAGAACGTAGTGGAGGGGGGGGTTGTTAGAGGGGGGAGGTGAACGGCTATAATTTAAGTCAACCTGTACAGCATGGAGAGGCAGAAGGAACTGCTCAATTGAAATTATAATAATAAGCACTCAATCGATGCAGGACCCCTTGCTAAAAATAGAAGCAGCTGTGGATTGGATTGCCATGTGTGTATCCACAAGAGGTGGGCTATTATGGGGTCAATGCTGCACATATGATGGAACCTGTACAGGCCACAACATTTATATATTAAAAAGTACAAAACAAATAATTCTTTTAACAAGAGAACAAGAAAGTATTGTAGTATATATTAGTAATTAGTATCTTTAGTATTTAGTATATTTACAGAGAAAATATCTAAACGTCTAAACAAGTAGAGAAGTAGAACTGTATAAGTAATATTGATTTAATAAATTTAATTTTAAATATTTAAAACTGGAGCTAACTGTCAGAAATTTTTTCTGGTAAGTATTTCCCAAAACAGGTTAACGTTTAAAAGTCAATATCTGTACAGGTACACATCTTAAGGTCTTGTCCACACTAAAGCTAATGACATTTTTACTCCAAGAAAATAAGAAAATACGTTTCAGTTAATGTTTAGGTATTTTTACTGGGAACCAAGACAAAAAAATACAAATTACTAAATTACAGCAGGGCAAAGGTTGTGTGTTCGATTCCCAGGGAACACATGTACTGATCAAATGTGTACCTTGAACGCATTGTAAGTCACTTTAAATAAAGGTGTCTGCCAAAAACACAAATGCAAATGTAAATATATCTGTATATTTATGTAATGTATGTAAGTATATCTGTAATTTGATAGGAGGATTAACAGGCTGTAAAAGGAAATGGCTGAGTTACAAGGAAATACCTCAGTCTTCTGTCATCTGGTATTATATTAGATCTGAGTGATGTACCTCTCAACTCAACGATGAATGGATTTCTAAAGCACTAAGGCTAAGGGAACACATTCATGCGGCAGCCATTGTGGTTAGTCAGCAACAGGAATAAAGCAATGACATCCTTCTATTTGTTTGCTAGTTTATATTTAGCAACACTGGTATCCTACAGAGAAATCCTCAGCTCAAAATAACAGAACTCACCCACCCGTTTGGTTCCAACATTCACACCTGCCTGGTTCCAACATACAACTGAAACAGCAGTAATGTATCAAAAGTTCATAGCAAAAAAAACTGACGGTCAATATCAGACATTATAATTAGCAATGAATTTATGAACGTGATTCATAAAGGCTTAACCTGACAGGTGCAGCTAGCAGCATATTGAACCACTATTACTGTTAAGGATAACAAAAAGCACTACCCTTGTTCTCATCCATCTACAGTAACGTACACACACAGTGAATCCCACACACATACAGAGCCTCACATAGATGTGCCCACACAAACTCTTCTGAATACTAAGACCATTTGTGTAATATATAATCTGTTGCATTTTATCTTCCTAGCCGCATGTTGCCTCTGGTTTGGTTTGTTTTCTTCAAATTCAGACGCATAAATACAGCAGATCAGTCGAATGACTTCAGGTTATTGTATAAACAGCAAGAGATATTTTTAACGATAATGTAAAACAAGCATTTTCTCTATATTATAAAGAAATTGGCCTTCCTATATTAGCACACAAAAGGAATTCTGGTTTTGAAATGATATCTCTGAAATAATTGAAAAGTCTTATTTCTGAAACTTTAGCAGGGCTGAAAGCTAAATATGAAAGAGAATGTTCACTCCTACCCAGATATGAATTCTAAATTATAGATTCAGGCACTTCAGACAGCACTGTGAGGTACGATTGAGTCTACACATAAGAACCGAGTCTTTCCTGAAGAAAACACGCTGCTTATATGTATAGGTGTCGACCAAATTAAATACGGCTCAAAACCGCTGTCCCAGCAGAAGGGTCAAGAGGGGTCTGTGACATGAGACTCGTCAATAAATAACTTTTGACCTAAACTGTAGAGTTGAGAAAATTAGCTAGAAAATAAATCATACATTTACATGTGTAAGCAAAAACTGACAAAAATTCAGACTGGTGATTGATCAATGCATGTTTATCAATGGTGCATCTTTAAGCAATTTTATATTTATATAAACTATATACAATTTATACATTGTTTAAAAAGTAACACAGTTTTCTTTAATGGAGCAGAATACAGAATGTTTTTTAGCATTTTAAGTGTCCGTTCAAATGTTTAAAGTTAATAAGAGAGAGAGAAAGAGAGAGAGAGAGAGAGAGTGTTAATATTAATCAGTTTGCTGTTCTTGCACTCTCACAGAAACATATACTGTTATAAGCCCAACATTTACATTTACGTTTGCCTGGGGTTCTCACGGGTCTAAATAATTTGCACTTGTATGGATGCTTGTAGTATTGTCATTTTATTTATGCATGCAGTCTTTGCCATGGTTCAGAAATTTCTCCCCATCAAACCTCAGACCATAAAGAATTCAACATCCATTTGACTGTAAACAGAAATCAACAGGATCAAGTTTCTCTCTTTAAAGTCACCTGTCTGCTCAGGCCAGTCTCGACTGGGTCAGGCCAGCCAACACATTGTGGGTGATCTAGTTTCCAATGAACGGGAGCTTGTTATTTATGCTTTGCCAGCAGATCGGTATCATATCCTGAGGCCAAGCGACTTCCTGACATTCTGCCATGCCTGTGGTGTTTGCTGGCGGTGTTTATTTGTATGGACAGCCAATTTTCTCTTTTATGGTCTTTGGTAAAAGGTCAGAGACAGTCAGTATTATTTGTGCCGTAATTGTGGTTGACAAAAGCTTTTTAGGCTACAAATGGATGAGAGAAAATAATGTCATCTAGTCCTCTTGTGTAATTTAGC
>JAZGTJ010007610.1:0-22538 GCA_036877575.1 Botia almorhae
GGGGGACACGCAACGGATCTCCGGCTGGCGGCACTCTTAGGCTTCGCTATCAGTCCAGTACTCTCTTTACGCCTCTCGTTCTTCCTCATTAACTCACCTCCCTCCTTGGCGGAAGGCGGCGGCATTTTAACGCCGCGGTTTGACGCGTCGCAGCTGTGCCCGGTCCGCCCGTGATGGGCTCGGGCAGGTGCGGCGCGTCCGTTGCCAGGGCGACGCTGACTGCCCAGGTGCGCCTCGTCACAATATATATATATATATGTATACACACTATGTACGTACACACTGTGTATGTATATATAGTACGTTTATATATATTTCTTGACAGGACCAGTTTAAACATTTGGGAGTCTCATAAACTGTCTCTTTTTTAGTTTTGCTGACTTGTAAGTGGAGCAAGATTTTAGAAAGAACATCATGAGGTTTTCAAGAACATCATGAGGTTTTTTTGAGGTTTTCAAACGTCGAAGGTAAGGCTGATATTATGCTGATAATAATCTGCGGACATATTTCATCAGGTGTTGGAAAGACTTAAATCAGTGTTAACATTGTTCAACCGGATCTACAAGATCTCTCTTTAAACGCGTTTTTGATGGCGAGCGCTCGGTGCCGATCGGCTCGGCTTGTTTTTCTATTTTTCATTTATCTTCTCGCTTTGTTATAATTCTCTTTTAAGTGCCGTTGATGTCACGCTCTAAATCTCTCCGATTTGGTGTCAGATAAAGCAGGAAGCTCTTTGTGTTGGGCTGTCACTGTCTGTAGTCAGAGGCGGCGCTGTCTTGACATATCACAGGGTCACTGTCACTGCGAGAGGCCACAGGAAGACAGGAAAAGTCTTGTCGTGGGCAGAACGGATAAAGTATGAAAGAGAAATGAATAAAAGAGGATCCGCCCTCCGCTTTCTCTTCTCGGCATTGGCGCGGAGTCGAGGTTGTCTGTGATAATCTTATCGCACTATGATGGCCAGCGGACAGGGACAAAAAGGCAGAGGCGCGTTGAAGGTCTGATGGGCTGCTGATTGCAGAGCTGTCCGGCGAAGAGACAGTTTCCATGGAAATGATGAATGACACGTGTCCCACCTGATTGAACGACCAGAGCAGCAGAGTGATGAATAGCAACATTTGTGTGTGTGTGAGAAGATGAACAGCTTTTTGTTAGCAATTTTGTTACTTCACACACTCAGCTACCTTTGTGAGGACATTCACCGACACAATACGTTCTCCAGCCCCTTACCTTAACCATCCCAACTAACTGCCTCACTCTAACACTTGCCCGAAACCTAACCTTAACCTAATTCTAACCTTAACCATAAAACCAAGTCTTAACCCTTAAACAGCCCTTTCAAGAGATGACCTGCTAAAACATGGTCACACAAAGACTGATGTACACATACACTCTCTCTCTTTCTCCGAACAAAAAGTGAAATACTTTAATAATGAAACCGTTTCAATGTGGGCAGTCCGGACGTTTTATTTACAAAGTACACCCTATAAGGTCATCCTTCAAACAATGACCATTTGAGGAACTGAGCTCTTGATAAAAACACATTTATGGAGATTACATTGAAGTTTGCGTGCAGTTAATGGCGTTAAAAAGGTCAATAAAGGTTTCATGGCACCCGGCGGATTCTAATGGGCTACATTCACAGAGCAGTAAAATACCATTACAAAGGGAGGCTGAGATTATTTCTTTATAAAGATTACATACACGTATTATCCGATCCGCTTCTGTATGCTGTTGTGTGAACAGGCCAATCGAGAGTCACACCAGTTGTCATTCCCAAACACTGACCATATACGTGATCTTTTTTCTTTCGTCTGATATGGTGTGACCATATATTAAGTATATGACATCATCATTAAAAATGATGTTATACAACTACTACTACATCATCAATAAAAATGATGTCATAAATCAGCAACTGAAACTGTTGTAGAAAGTGACTTAACCGCTCGTTGCTTCGTGCTAACGGGGAATATACAAAAACACACTCTTTTAACACAATGTCCTTCCTCAGCGCCTCATTTTGTGAGCACAAGGACAAAGCGTTCAGGAGGGCGATGTGAAACGAGCGCGTTTGCTAATACAATAGACACAACAGTGACACAACAGTGGCACAAAAGTGGCTCCCGGTCGCCGCCCTAGCTCTGACTGTGATAAATGACTGTGGGAAAAATGTGCAGCTTCACCACGAACTCACTCACAGCTGCAACTTCAGTTGGACTTTTCAGGTATTTTTAGAGAGCTTTCTCCCCCACCTCCTCTTATTCTCCTCATACTTCTCTTAGCGTCTCGAGTGCAGGAGCGTTTTTTTCCACCAGGTGTGGCGCTTGTTTCGTCGCGGAGCGGGAAGACGAGAAAGGCTGTTTTGCACACTGTACGTAAACTAATTTTGGGCTTACTTGAGAGAATTGTTTTCTTCATTAGGGAAGGTAAAGTGTGGTTTTCATCTCTCTCTGATTGCTGTTTGAAGGCGCTTGAGGGGCCCAGACTCCCATTAGCCTGATGAGGAGTTTACCATGTAAACCCGACTATAAGGGACAAATTATACATACATATATACATATGTGGGTGGCTTGATTCCCACAAGGCCTACAATGGTATATTACAGGCAAGGAAAATCACAGAAAGTGTTACGAGAGAAAACAAGCTCCTTCTGAAGGAGAAATGTATCTTTGAGCCATAGCTTTTGTCCATTGTGAGGAAAAACCGAGAGCAGGTGGACTGATTCGAGCTTGGGATCTTATGAAACCACAATTCCTTAAAGAAACCAAATTCCAAATGAGAATTCTGTCATCGTTTACTCACCATGATGTCATTTTAAACCCATGTGGCTTTCTGCTGTAGAAAATGAAAGGTGTTTTTTTGAAGCATACAGGACAGGCCACTGGGGCTGTCAAGCTTCAAAATGACAAAAAAAAGCACCAAAGAATCTTAAAAGTAGTGCATAGGACCTGCACAGAAGTCCCGTGAAGTCATACAACAGGCTGGTGTGAGAAACAGATCAAATATCAGTGAGTCATTATTCACTTATAATCTTTAAATCCAGTGATCTGTTAACAGATGTGATGGGATTGATTTGTAAACATTGATCAGACAAACTGACAGCTTCAGATCTTTCATTATGTGAGAAAAATCCAACAATTCTACAACAATCTGTGCAGTTCAAAAGAAACAGACAACCAGTTTAAATTCTGAATAGGAATCAGAATCATTTACAGTCCCCTGATATGTGATACATGTGATATACATGTAAATAAGCTTTCCTGTAGCTTAGTGGTTAGAGCATGGTGTTAACAACACAAAGGTCATGGGTTCGATCCCAGGGATTGCACATACTCAATGTATAGTAATCAATGTGTAGTATAATGCAATGTAAGTCGCTTTGGATAAAAGCGTCTGCCAAATGTTAATAAATCTTTTGAAAATCTAAATCATTATTATACACTTACCATTGAGAATCAGTGTAAGGGGAATGTTTTGGACACTCACCTGTCATGTACTTTCTAAAGAGCTGCTTTTTGTTCTTTATTCACCAAAAAAAAGTTGTGGATCGCAGCTTTTAATTTCAAGTACAAGTTTATTTATATAGCGCGTTTCACAATGGCACATTGTTACAAAACAGCTGCACAAATGAAAATAAACCTTTATGAAATGGAAGATGATTAAATTAATAAAATGATTAAACATTGACAATTAATACAATGTACAAATTGTTATCCTAACCAAATGTTGTTTGCTAATGTCAGCAGTCTCCCAGTAAGCAAGCCAATAGTGCGACAGTGGCAAGGAACCAAAACTCTAATGACGTATAAATGGAGAAAAATGTAAGAACTTATTCAGCAGTTTAAGAACTGACCCACAAAAAGCTTTTCCGCCCAGTTCACATTCAATGTCGCTGTTATCTTCACTGAAGTTCATCTCCCCAGACTTCCACAGAAGATCCAAAGCTGGCCTATCATAGCGATCATAACTCAAAGCTGCGCAGGCACCTGTGTAGAGCGCAGACTGAGCTCACCGAGGATCTTCAGAGTTGATCAATATTTAATGCGGCCTTTAACAAGATCACATTTAGCAAAGATATTCTGCTCTCCCACTTGCACGAACATGGCGCTCTGGCCTTGGGGTGGAGAGCAGGGAAGGAGAGGTGCGAAGAGTCCTCTGAGTTTTATTAATATGAGTGCTTGACCTGTGTCTGTCTGACACACTACACTGAGCTGGGAATACATTTCTCCTTTTAAAGTCCGGCTCTCGCTTGAATTCCAGGGGCGCAGCAGCTCGAGTATTTGTTCGCGGGAAGAACATGTTTGACTTTACTAAATCTTAATGGTAATTTTCGCACCCGTGACATTTTCTTAACTGTAATGAGGTTGGCTATAATGGAGCCATCAAATCATTTCTTAAAGGTGATGTGGGCAATTTCTCTGATGTGAGACAATTTCTTCTGTTCCAGCCTAAAATGAAGAGACGGCTAAAAGACAGCGATTCGTATGGCGATTTTCCTAAAACACGTAAACAGTGTGATTGTGTGGCGCTGTAAAAACACTGCTGTGTTAGTTTAAAAGCATCCAGAGCAGTTTGGAAATGACACCTCACCATAAATGATTTTGTCACGGTAGTGTGTTTTATATAAGCTGTAAACTCACTCAATCTTGAAATTAAGCACACAAATAAATCGAACATTTTAAAACCCAGCTACTGCATTATGATGTTCAAATTAGTGAAACAAAGTGTGCATGAGAAAGCCATGGGTCAGAACCGTGACCTACTGGTTAGTGCACATTCTAAAGACACGGGTTCGAATGCGCCATATGTTGTTCTCTCTCATTAATTACCTCTCATCTGTCTGCTGTACTGTCTAATGTATGAAAGGTTGGTAATGTTCAAAAATAACTACCGCATTTAAAAATAGTATTTTGCTTGTCTAAAGATAGACGTTCTCCCAAAATCTCTGAACCACTGTAGCTCAGTGGTTAGAGCATGGCGTTAACCATGCCAAGGTCATGGGTTCGATCCCAGGGTTTGCATATACTCACTGTGTAGTGATATGCAACGTGTAGTATAATGCAATGTAAGTCGCTTTGGATAACTTTTCACTTTTAAACTTTTTTTGAGTAAAAAGAAATCAAAAATGCTCATGCTGTAATTTTTTTATGTTTCATTTAAAACATTACCCTTAAGTTGTAACGCTTTTAACGTTGCTGTTACCTAACCGAAACGCTAAGGAAACGTTCTTACGACCTAAAATTGTTAGCTGGGCAGCGTCAGCCCTGGAAGAAAATCCAAAATGTGTGTTTCCCAAAGCCTGTGCTTCCCATTCATATTCTATTCATAAAGGTAATGCAGACCATCTGGAGGTGGACGATCACCTGTGGCCCCTTCCTCAGAGCGCTGCCGTTCGGGGGGGGGGCCGNNNTGATCAAATTTGAACGTGCTGATGCCTCCTCCATAAACGAATCACCCGGCTCGTCGATCAGACCTTTACACAAATAATACATCCATCAGCTTGTCGTTTCCCCTGCCCTCTTTACCGTTATCTCCTTCCGAGGCGGTCAATATCTCCCGGGCCCTGATCAGATCACGGTTCCATATTTAATAAAGCCATCCCAGCAGCCGGGCCTCAGCCTCATCCCAAACCACATTCATTTCCATTATAATTACCTGAGTCTCCTCCCAGCCCCCAACCCACAACCTGCCCAAGCCCTTGACCAGAATCCAATCTGCACCATCGCCCACAGTAAATCTGTCTGATATAAATAATAATGCGCGTACAAATGAAATGCGAAAGATTACATTTGGTCACGTGAAGGAGGGTGGAAGACCTTAAGGGGTGAGGGCTCGACAGCATATTCAGGATGGTAGAAATATCTGAAGGTTAATTTGTTTTGATGCCTCCAGCGAAATCTTAGGGGCCCATTTCAACGTGGAGTGACATCTGTGTGGCGGTTAAAAGGGACGAGGGACAAGCGGGTGAGACAATGAAAGTCGTGCATGTTGTTGGACACACCTGCGAGAACAGCACAAAAACAAAGTACAAGATCGCGCAAGAAAACTTGAAGACCACCGTAGACAAATCAAATTTGCCTACAGTGGAATTCCAGTTTAGTGAAATTCTGCTTCCCAAAAATTCCTTATTTTTTCATTCCAGATTATATTCTCAGCAGAACAATCTGAGAACAAAGTTGAATTAAAACTAACATTTTTGGTCCCTTTTTTTATTTACTAACAGTGCGTGTGAGGTCTCATGATTCATGTTGTCCAAGACTGTTAATTACCGTTCTACGAGTGTTTCAATGTGCATCCTAAAAACATTCTGAAACAAAAGTGACCTATTCGTTCGAATATGGTAACCCATACCTGAAATGTGACCTCTGCATTTAACCCATCACTGGTGAGGAGTGAACACACACTGCAAGTCGTGAACACACACACACACACACCCAGAGCAGTGGGCGGCATGTTACTGCGCCCAGGGAGCAATTGGGGGTTAGGTGCCTTGCTCAAGGGCACTTCAATTGCAACCCCCCCCCAGTGCTGGAATCGAACCAGCAACCTTCTGATTACTAGCCCAACTCACTAACCAGTAGGCCACAACTGCCCATGTTTGATGCTTGTCTGTTGTACAATCTGATTACGTCAAATAAGTAACCTAGAAATAATACATAATCTAAAATATTTCTTTGTTTTAGGTCTTTGTCGTTTTAATTATCTCAGAACAATACCATCAATACGGTTTCTGTAGATTCTAACTCCCCACTATATATTCAAAAATGAATGTAACATAATTATCAATATATACAGAACATTGGCCACATTGTTAAATTAAATGCACACTGATGTTTTTTTAAAGTGGTTGCACAATAGAAATGCAGTGTATCTATTCCCCATGTCCTATATTTGACTCTTTATTCCACAAAATATTAAAAATATAATGAGCAGTTGGGCCAGCATTCCCAGTTTCACACTATAATAACTGCTGTCAATATCAGGCACTTTGGCCCAGGCTGAGACTTTCTAAATAAACTGTTTACGTCTGTCGAAATGTCGGTTCCCTGGCAGGCATGTTTCCTTTCCTATAACAGTTCATCTTAAAAGTATTGTAAGTATACAGCCTCTGGTCTTTTCTCCAAACTCAATTAACTTGTCCATGTCAATCCTCTAACACACCACCTTGTTTGGACACAGTTACACAAACACACACATTTATACCCAAACACCCGTTCCGAGGTAAATCAACCATTTATTGCAGACTACAGCCACATTCATCTCTTGTGCGCCATTTATTAGCAAATTTCTGTCTTTTTCTGTAAAGCATAGAGCTGTTTTGGCTTGCGGCATTCCCCAGTACAAAGGGACAAATACTATATCTCGGGTAGAAAATGCGACGTGTTTCCCCAACCCGCTGATCGTCAAAGACTGGTCCCTCCATTTTATTCTCTTTAATGACGAGGTTGGGAACTCTTACACAGAGACTTGGAAGGAAGAAAAGCTGTTACGGATATGCGACGTGTCACATGTTTACCTTTCAGACCAGTTTATAATGTAGCAAATCTCTAGAGAGAAACAGCTTCATGACAAAAGATCTGCGCTCGTGTCAGCCATTCCTGAAGCCTTGCAATCAAATGCCAAACATGATTAATACCCTGAGTAGCAGACGGAAAAGACGGTAGACAGGAGAGAGAGAGAGAGAGAGAAAGAGAGGGGCGAGAGACTATCAAAGCACAAGATAATTTACTTGAGGGACAACCGGAATCTATTCAGAAAGCGTTGCTGGATTAGTAGAAACTGTCTTTAATTAACAGTGACACTGTGCAACCTGTTCCATTCGACTGGAATACCAAATATTTAACTCTCTGATCTCATTATAGAAATAAACACATGGTGCGCACATTGACGGCAGCCGTTGACGGTGCCAAAAACGTGTCCAATCACGGATCTTATCCTCCACAGAGCCGTACTCATGCAAGCGTTCTCCTTCCTATTATAAATGCAGCTACAAAGCAGCGCTAATGGCTTCTGAATTATTTACTCCAGATACATTTTTAGCTCTCCATAAATGGAAGGTAATGGCTGTTCTTTGTCTTGCGCAGATCCTGTAAATTGATTTTCTCTTACTCGCGACAACTTTCTGTTATTCCTCCGGAATCGCTTTGATTGTTGTTTGTCGGAATTGTTTTGACGCGTCGCCGTGTTAATTGACACCCTCATATTTTGTTTTCTAGGTTTGCGCAATTTGAACAATTTTGGTTTTGACGCAGCGTGGTGTCTTACACTGCCACTGAAACTGCTTCTCTTTTGCATTATTCCAAATTCTTTCTCTTGCGTATTATAGCGTCGACGCAACAATTCAAGTGCAAAGTTTAACCAAAAATTAGCATGAATACAATCATTTCTTGTTTTTTGAGCTGACACGCTCCACACGTTTGTGCACAAAATGGGACGATCCGTGTTCTCTCAGCCTGAGATCATCTCGTAATGTTCTGAATGAAAGAACATCCTGTGTTTTAATATAAACAAGGAACGCTGACTTTTTTGTACAAAGATGGTGTAGACTGAGGAATATTCCTGCCTGCATCATAATGCACCTACTAACCTACTAAACACAGCCTGTATTTTCCTAACGTTTAGCAGTTAACATCTGTCAGTTAACTGGAAATCCTCTTGATTACACAATCACATCTGGGAAATGATGTAATAACCCATGAGAACACATTTGTGTTTGAAACATAATTGTTGTTATTTCAAACAAACAAGATCTACTCCATAAAAGTCCTAAGTTACTGTCAGACCACTGTCTGACACAAGATTACATATTTGTCTGGATAAATCCAGAAATAACGTGTTTAATGTCTTTAATGTCTTAAACACGTTTAACTTACAAATGATTTTTGCCAGCATGTTATTTCACTGTTGCTAATGAGAGCTGAAGAGAGGCTACGAGGGCTTTGTGAGGTCTAACATGCCAACTGTGGAATATGCAAACTAACCCCGAGTCAGGGACGCATCTGATTGGCCACGCGTGGCAAAATTTGCATGCGAGTCCAGGCAGCCCTGCTCTCGGGTTCCTGCGACGTCGCCCGCCGTGCCACCACAGTCCCCGAGAGTCAACATAGCTTGATTATACTTCACACTTACCAAATTACAATGCAAATAACGTTTTAGCCATTAAGCATGCACACCGCTTGAAATGTGCACGCGTCCCCACGGTGTGTGATGTAAATTGCTATGTCACATTAAAAGTGACATCGGTAATTCTGCACAATGTGAAGTTATTGGGTGCCAGATCTTATGAGCTGTTGTGACAGCTATGCAGCCGAATGCATTTTACCGTACAGGGCCAATTTGACACACTCGCTGGAGAGAGATTGCTTTTTTTAAGCATAATGAAACCACAGAAATTAAGAAATTTCCTTTGAGCAAACTCGCCCCCCTCCCTCATCTCACCGGAAGCACTACAATTTCCGTTCAATGGGAATAGCTTCGGAATTAGTCCGACTAGGAATGACTTTACATTCATGATCATCCGTTTTTAATAAAGAGACCTTTAACCAGAACAGAATGATTAGAATATGGTCAGATGCTTTTGTATTAGAGGTCACAGATGAGGCCTTCCTGCCTTCAGCTCTATACCAGCTAACTATTATTGGTTGCAAGAACGTTTCCATTAAGTAACAAAAACATTAAAAACTTATTTTGAATGTTGCAGGAACATCAATTTTGTATTAGTGTTATTGCTTGGTTTTAGGAACTTTTTTGTTTTTATATTACTTTAAATGTTTCAGAAACATTCAAAATATCCAGTTTTTAAACGTTGCATTAACATTCCAACTTGGTTATAAAGAACATTATTCAAACATTTTTCAATTCGGTATGTTCCACTAACAACGTAACAATAACGCTTTTGATATCAACGCTCTTGTTTGTGTAAAACAACTTCAGTCCATAACTCTCACTGTATTTTTAACACGTTACTTGTATATACGTATTCACGCTATAATAACCGTTCCTGGCGCTCTTCGACGTTAAGAGCCAAACTTCCCGACGGTAAAAAGCATCAGGATCAGAAATCAGCATTTCACGTCTCTCCGTCTGAGTACGAGCGCACCGCGCGTACGCGCGCCGTTCTCTCCTCTATCGCTACGCACCTCACCGGCAGCCCGAGCTGATCGCGTACTGCCGCTTTAAACACACATTATTGAGAAGAGGGCTCATGAGAGGGCTGATTGGTTCCTAATTAGAGAGCTTTGTTAATGACAGGTAGTGTCAGATGGTAATGAGCCTCTGATTGGAGGACTGGGGAGTGGAGATGATTGGAATACCTCGCAGTTAGAAGTCAAACACTCATCAGCAAAGACAAGGGGGCGAACAGGTTCCCGGTTCCTAAAACTGTCTGGGCTCGTTCAGAACGGGACGGTCTCTGATCGCACTTAATGTTAATGCGGCGTCACATCCGAACCCGGCGCCGCTCGCCACAGCGTCCGTCATTAAGAACATCCGACTCTTTCGGTCATCGATCGCTTAGCCGAGTGATGACAACGCAATTATGTTTTTCATCAACAACCCACTTGTAAAAAGTGTCATTTGCCTAAATTTGGGTTTCAGCTGGGCTATGAAGAGGCGCGGTGGGCGGACAGTGATCTGATTTTAAAACGCGGCCTCTACATTTCCAATGACACGAAATAAGATCGTTTATCACGCGCCGCACACCTGTGTAGCTGTTCCCGCTGCTAATTACAATTTGATTGAATCAGCAGACGTGTAAAAAATGAACCACGACTAAAACACGGCGAATTACGCGAGAGGGATTGTACGATCAAGAGGAAACGTTCTCGGAACGCTGGCTTACTCTCTTTCAAAGGTCTCTCAATGATATCAAAAAGCTTGTGCAGTAATGTTATTACAATGTTTTTTAATAGTAGTCGGTGAAACATTTAGTGAAACAACATAAGAATATTACAGGATTAAATTAGTTTTTTTTAAATTTTACAACCTAAAATTGTTAGCCGGTTTATTGCAAAACAAACCCTGACTGCTTGACCAATCAGAATTAAGCATTTCAGAGAGCCGTGCAAAGTTATTTTAAGCCACGTCGCTTCCTTGCAATTCACACTGGTAAGCAAGCCAGAATATAAATGTAGGAGCAGGGGCAATAAAAACAGCTCATGAAAGCGGAGGAAATTTCACAGTTCTTTCTTGCGTAATATACTGTGTATATAAAAGGCTTGTGTAAACCGGAGTTAGTTGCTAACACACCTCTTCAGGGGTGAGCGGAGAGGAGTCTGTGATATGTTTCCTGCCCCTACAAACACACCGGCAGACCTTAAAGGCAGAGCAAACTCTGTCTTAAATATACACCAGAGGACACAGAACTCTCCAAATGAGTTCTCTGGAGATAGCTGCCGACACCTGCAGTCATTTTTCAAACAATTTAATTGGTTTACTTAAGTCAGCTGATACTTAAGCCAGTGCTTTGTTGCTAGGCATTAGGACACAAAGGTCTCCAGGTGCAATTAACCCCACTGTGACATCCCAATGCTCTTTTGGGGAAAAAATTAACTTGAGTATGCTTGGGTGGGGGTACGGATTGGGGGTGCGTAACTCAATGATGGGATTAACTCATAAACACCATAAACCCGGATGGAAATCTTTCGGGTATCGCTGGACGTCACAAACAGCTGCTCACGAGTACAGAAACGACTCAAAGAGATTCCCTTCCGTACCAGGAGATGGTTTAGGAAGACCTGTTTGACAGAACGGCTGTTTTTTTTCTCGCCCCTCAGATTGAACGGGCTCGAATGCAGCGCCGAAGCTCTCCTGTCTAAGTGGTCTCTTGATAAGAGGGAGAGCGAGAATTCTCTCAGTATTTCTCTGCTGGCAAACAGTGAATACAATGAGTCATGGCACTATCCAAAGGCTACAGTGAAGTGCGTGGGTGGACAGCTACATTGATAGTAACTATGAAGAGTTGGCTCATCCAGCAGCGCGAGAGAGAGAGAGAGAGAGAGAGAGAGAGGCGGTAGGGTGGAAGATGGATTTCCACACATTTATAATAGCTGTCACACCTTACATTCAGCAAGGCAATTTCACATTTGAGAATGGGACAGCGACTCAAATTAAAAATGACATTAATTTCTGCCAGCCTGCACGCATTGCATTTCTCATCCCAGTTGAAACATCTCGATTAGACTCCGGGAGGCACAAACGTACCGTACGACAATGCCACTGTCTGATTGGATTCTGTGTACAGTAGGAATTGAGGAAAACGTACGGTTTAGTGTCGTTTCTGAAGGTGTTTTTCCGCTAACATCACTGTATTTGTTTTCTGAAGTCTTGCTTCGAAACGCTCTCTAAATGATCCTTTATTAAGACGCTAAAGCACACGTTCAAGTCAAGCCATCCAAAAATGTTTCTAAAGCAGAAGAAATTTATTCTATTGTCCTAATTTTACAAATATTACAGTGTTGTGTCAGGCTTAGAAATCATTTATATATTATATAATTTATATAATATCTGTTACTGTATTAAATATTTCTCAATAATTTGATCAATAACTACGAACAAACCTTTGGTACCAAACCTTTTTGGCCCTATTTTGTAGCTTTTAAATGGAAAGTGTGTTATGTCTGAAACTTGCATACCAAATATAAGACTAACTTCAGTGAATCTAAGATTATTGAAAACACCTTTTGGGGTTATTAACTGTACTTTTATTACAAATCCTTACCTCCAGGGACAAGATGAGCTATTATTTAAACCAAAAACAATACCATGCTGGTGTGCACCACTTTTGTGAAAATTTGTCTTCCGTTGTCTTTTTTGCAACGGTGTTGCAAAAATGATTAAAAAAGGATTTCACTATGAAATAAGGGACTGTATGAAGTTACGAGAGATTGTCCAATCTGAGAGTTCAGATAAATCTTAAAACACTTCATATCCCATGATTCAGAGCGTACCGTATCTAAAAATGACATCACATTACGCGTGTCGCCTCGGACAAGGCAAAATAAATACTGGTGTGAATGAAAGAACTTACACATGAGCTTTTGGGCTCTGTATTCAACTTTGTGCATTTTAATCGTTGTGCATGTTCTGGCATACAATCTTTTGCAGGTATATTCATTTCCTTTGAATCACAAATCAATTGCTTTGAAAAAGTTGAAAATAAAAACCATGAGTGAAATGGTTCAAAACTCTTTTATTTTATTTATTTATTTACTTTTTTTTAATCTTTTCCAGACAAACACATTGATTTCTGGACCACAGTAGAGGATGGAAACCTTTCACAAACATTTTTTATTATTATTATCATTATTATTTGAAAATACAAATATAAAATTATACTTTCCACATCTGAGATGTGAGAGACCCCCATCCACTTTAGTTTATTTTACAACAGGGCTTGAGCAAGCCATACAAGAGGACCTGAAAGATGCTTTCAGACGTCAGCCCGTTCAGTCAGTTCTTGCGGTATAAAGTCCGTTACCGTTAAAAAATGGGCAAGTGTTAGGAATGGGCAAGGCAATCAGTCAGGCCAAAGCCCCTGTGGAGAAAATGGGAGACCATGTTGCCAAAAAAGACTCTGAAGTAAGACCATCCACACCTAGTGATAACGTGTAAACCGTACCGTTTCCACGGAGCTACACGTTCTTCGAAAGTTTACACGACACGTTCTGTTCAAAACAACGTTCTGCAGCTAAACTACTAACGTGCCTCCGGTTACGTCTGTATTGTACTTCCTGTACTGGCCTGCTGCGGCTCCCATGTGACAAATGGTGAAACGACTCGACAGCCAATGAAAACAAACAGTGTGCGAGTTAGCGCGCGGAGCTTAGCGCTCCTGTTCAATTCGCCTACAGTGATGATCGATGCGCAATTATGAGGCAGTTTAACAATTTAACAAAGAGATATATACACTATACATATATATCTTGTAAATGTATACAAGTATACTGTACATAGACATTACAGCATGTGTGTGTGGAGCGTTTTGTTGCTTTTGTCGTGGGATGATCGTTTTGGCCATTTCCTAGCACTTGCCGCAAAATTCAAGTTTAAATGGATACGGTAGTACACTCCCAATAACCAACCCCACACCTTCCAGGTCATTTCTTTTTTTCTTTTTTGTTTTTTTAAACCAACAATTATCCAATGATTTAACTAGTCTAGCAAGATGTGTAACATTCATCTGCTGTAAACTGCTGTCCATGGAAAACAAAATGGCGGCAACAGGGCCATGCTACCTTAAAGTCCAAGCTACGAGATCAAATTACGACCGATAACAGTTAAGCTAACTGATAACAGATGTAAAAGACCGTTTAAAAAGTTTGCCAGCTTTCATTTTAATCAAGAGCCAGAGTCACGCTCTCATTTAATAAAGAGCAAAAGGTAAATGTGCTTAATCTGTTTTTTGATTCGAGGATCATAGTGTGTAACGGAGCTAGTGTTCAACTAAATGCATGGTGGGTAATTTAACTATCATTTTGTGTCTCACTGCAGCTGAACTCTTTTAGGTACGAGATGTCCAACTGGCAAAGTACAACTAACCACCTAGTTCATTTAAGAACACACATATATATATATATTACAATTTGTGTCTTCAGTAAGAAAATACCGTGCACAAACTTCATACTTTACATCATCTTAACAGTGACTTCAAATTGAGCTCAGATGTATTTAATAAACTGTAGTAAGTCATGCAGTCGTATCGTTCATCAAAAGTTGTGCTGTACTGTACTGCAGATCTGATTCTTACTCACTCTGAGTATCATTAAAAATTTTCCTTACGAAGGTGGTACAGTGGCTCGTGATATCCCTGAGAACAGATGTGATTCAGGAATACAGATCCAGTGTGTACGGACTAAACAGGTTTGACACTGGAATTCTGATAAGTGATGCCAAGCAAATGTGTGTGACATCTGAACAGTACTGCCGAATCGAAATCACTACAGCTGTCAAATGTAAATGCTGAATTAAAATGAAAAGCTGGCAATGCAATTCAAGAGTAAAAAAATCGGACTGTATTTTCGTGTACCGGGTGACTGAAAACTAAACGGTGTATTGATCTAAGCAGACACATTAAAAATAAATCAAAAACGAGTTTTTAAAAATAGTAGCGCCTTGAGTCACTGGAATCTTTTTTATAAATATCAAAACCTATTTCAGTTTTATCCATATCTATAATTATTAGGCTAAACCATCATTACTTTGTTAGAACGTACTAAAAAAATATGAATTTGTCATTCACGTAATAAAATCCTCTTCATAATTATAGCTCGCGTCCCGCTTAAAAAAACGACGGCAACTAAAACGGTTTTGCATATCTAGCGTTAGCATTTAAGGTAGTATGGCGCACCCCTTTAAAAACATTCAAGGGTGGGGATCCGATTTATGCCTCGATTACAATTCTCTCGTACAGCAATTTCGTTCTCCTCGGTTTTCGTCAGTGAGAGCTTTGGTTAGTTGAAACCATGTGAGTGAGACCAGCAAAAACGGTGGAACAAATATAAAGGAGGAAAACCAAACGAAAGAAAGAACCGCTATGAAAATAACGCTCAGCATTTTTTGTCTTTTGTCTTGAAATGATTATAAAGAGAAAGTTCTATCCTTACTGGTCCTACAATTGCTAATGAATATCTCTACACCTTAACATTAAATACAATACACCTACAGCTACTCACTAAAGAGAGAGAGTGAGACAGATATAGAAAGGGAATAAAGACAAAAGGAGTGTGAGAAAGAGGGGGGATGTGATAAATACCAACCAAGAAGTGTTTAGACCACTACACTGGCATCAAGACTCGTTTACAAGGTAAATTCATATTCCACTTTTTTTCTTTTTTCTTGTTTTTTTTGTACACACTACTAAAATACAATGATCAACAGAAGATTACTGAATGGGGTGACAGGGAATGACGAGATAAACAATTGATAAATACAGTACATAATATCTGTATTATTGTCATTGTTATATTTAGTATAATCATTAACATCCACAAAAATATTGATAAAAATCCATCCCTGTTTCAATTCAAAACATGTTCGGGATTTTCTTTCTTTTTTGTTGTTTTTTTTTTTGTACGTTCGTCTTTTTGAAACAGCTCAAACAGTTAGCACAAAGTTCTCCTTGCTTTTTTTAAAATCATTATTACTTTGTCTCAAGTCTCCTTCTTGAGAAAGAATCCAGCCTTCTGCCTCACACCTGTTAGTTTAGTGAAAGGAAACACAAACAAACTGTAGAATTAAATAAACAAAAACATATTCAGCAAGACTGAATAACAGCACACATCAGTCAACTCGCATTTGTAAATATCATTCACGTTTCTAAATGCCATTTGTGTCTCGTTCAAATCCAGTTCCCACATGTACGACAAATGTGTGTAGCAGCTACTGGTTTCAATCTGTTTCAGTGTTTCTGAGAAAATTAACTATTGCTACCAATAAACGCATCTGTCTTCTGATATTGGCAAACTATATAATAAATCCCTGGTAGGAGATTATTTGAAAATACAGTCTTCAAATCAATGCAAGCCAAGACTCAAGATTCATTAGTGTTATCCTGCGTGGAAAATAAACAAATGGTTTCCACGGCGATCCTTCACATGACCCATGTTAGAGACTGTTAGTTAACATGTGCAAATAGAAAATAAAATCTCTCTCACAGTGCAACGATTTACTTAATTTCAAAACAACGCTTTTATATCTTTTTAAAATCTGTCTTAGCCTAAAATAAATTAATTTGTCATCTCCTTGAAGTAATTCTCACAGGACTGAGGTAATGGTATAAAATATTTGTTTTCCTAATCGTAGCCATTGCAAACATTTTGAAATATCGCCTTTGTTGTTTCGAATCCAGGCATTCTACGTATAAATCTTGACACATGGACGATCTACGGGAAAAAAGCTCAAAATGTTTCTAAAGAAATGCTAAAACACAAACGCTAGCATTATGAAATGTTTCGACGCGGTTTAAAATCTGGCTTGTCGAAAACGACAACAAAAAAACGTAACGTGTGCTTTGGATTTTGTCGTGATTTTATCTTTTATTACAATGCTGATTTCTGTATACCTTATAAAGTATATTCTCTTTGTAAGCTGTGCACATCTTAACACACTAACTAATCCATATGCTGGTATGAAACCTGCACAGTAAAGCCAACAGTATTTACAAAGCAAGCTAACAGTGTTGGATTGGATGTTGTCCGTACTGGGGTAAAACACGGCGTTTGTGCTACAGATGGATCTCAGTTACTGCTTTGAGCCTCGATGATCTTTTCGCACCGACGCGTTTCGGCGCGCGCACACAATACAACCTCTATGACGCCATCACAAAAATATGGTTCTCTCTCAGAAACGGTTTGATGCAGTGAAGAGAATATTTACAGATTCTGAATCTTTTCTTTTTAAATCTCATTTCACAAAGTATTGAAAGCTTTTTCTTTTTTTTATCGACAACAAAAATGACATTTATAAAAAAGGACTGTGAAAATATTGTAGTCCTCTTATTGCCAAAAATAGGTAATCATGATTAACAAGACATCACAAGAAACATATAACAGAGCTACTAAGATTTTTTTGAGTTACACACTCGTTGCGATTTTAGGCTTGAATTAAAAACGTCACCCTCAAGCGCAGGTCAATCGCTTTTCTCGCTCGGATGAAATGAACCTGAAACGTGGTGGACGAGGGTCGTGAAATAAAATTGCTATTGAAATATTTCTACTTTGACAAAAAGGAAACACAACAACAAAAAGAAAACGTTAGTTTTACATAGTCGTTCTCGTCGGAGAACGTTCATGAACAATGAAGAACGTCTATAAACTCAAAGAAGTGTTGCTGACTGAAGCCAACGTGTGCACAATAAAAGGTGACTAAGAAACTCTTTAAAAAGAAAACAAAACAACAGGAAAATAATATTAAACTCCTACTTCAAGTTAAGGGGCTACACTAGGATCAAATATTCAAAAGCCAGTTTTCAGTAATAGTACAGCAGATTGTTTCGTTGTTTTTGTTTTTTTTTCTTTCCGAGATGTTGCAGGCGTTTCGTTTGTTCATCGCGTGGAGCCATCTCATCTTCAGATTTCCGGTCAGCGTTGTAGTGCTTGAAGTTTTGGGCCTTTACCTGTACACAGAACCAATCAGAAACTCCGACCAGTCTTCCCCGGGCCTCCTGACAAACTCTGTCGAAGCAAACAAAGAAGTTTCTCAGAACTCAGAAACACACACGTGCACTGAACGACGGGGGTGTGTGTGTGTAATTGTTCTGCATTTGAGGCTCATTGGTGCCATAATCTCTCAGATCTTACATCTGTGAATCTCAGTAACCCTGCAGTCCGTACACAACCGGTCTGATGTTTCAACACACTTGCCTGAGTTTATATTCAAAAGCCTTTGATCAAAAAGGCTTATGCTTAAAGGCTTCAAAACAGTTTTGCAGACAAATTATATTTTTGCCTACACAGATATATATTTTTTAACAAAACTACAATTAAAAAACGGTATTGTTTACGGTATTTATACAAATGGATGAGTGAACGTGTCCAAATTAGTTTCTAATACCATTTGTGATTATGACTGATACACAGAAACTTCTATTAAATCTATTTAGTCGAACATAAACCAATAAAACAGAAGCTGTGTATCGATTCAGACCAGCGGACCGAATTTCAACTGAACCGTTTTATAATTTACTGTTACAGAATCTTTTTATTAGGAGTTTGTGACACAGGAAATTGTTCAGGCAGCGACTCAGATACAGAACACATGGCAACATTTTACGCATGCACACATTTTATCTACGTGGGGTTTCAACTTGAACACGACGCGTATGTTAGTGTTTAAAGCATGCATGAACTCTCTGGATGTCCATCCGAGCAGGAAATGACAGGTTAAGAACCCTCTTCCATGAAATCTCCCCGACGCCGCTGCTTTCTCTGACTGCTGATCATGTGTGTTCAATCAAACGATTCATGGAGAATCCATGAACTTTCCATTCAATCAGCTCTCGTTTAGAGCTGCGCTTGTACAAATGCCGTCGTTCTACCTGCTCATTAAATCAATCATCTGTTTTGCCTCAAGGACAAAATGAGACGCTATTTAGGAAGATTATGGGCAACAAACTACAGTGCAAGGGCCTCTTATCCAAACTACAGGTCAAAGGTAAGTACCATACCGCCACAGAGTCCAGGGTAATAACACTGGATTTAAAAAAACTGACTGGATACAAATATTAAAGGGACGGCGCACCACAAAATGAAAATTCCGTCATCATTTACTCAATACTTATGCCTTTCGAAACCCGTATGGCGTTTTTTCTCCTGTGAACTCAAAGGAATAAGCGAAGAATGTCCAAACTGTTCTTTTCCATACAATGAAACAAAATTCCACGGAAGAAAAAGTCGTACGAGTTTGGAACATCATGAGTATAAATGATAACAGAATATTTGGGTGAACTATCTCTTTAACTAAAAACTGTGACAGTAAAATACATTTGGAATGAATATGCATCCGTTTAGACGCACACACAGGATATAAAGCAAGTTCTTTCAGATGTACTCATAACTCGTCAAAAATCACGCAAACCTTTAAATCCAGCTTTACAAGCGCTGTGATTACGGAAGCCGCATTCTTTCCGAAAAACCTGATAAATTACATCAGACGGGCACCTAAGTCAACAGATTCTCAGCAAAGAGTCAAGCTCCGAGTTCAAGGGCTCGGTTCCAGGTGCGCACTAATCAAAGCCACAACACCTGTGCATAATATCCAAATACAGCACTTCACCGTCAATGCGCTCTGGGAATGCAGTTCCAGGGATATTGCGACAGAACTGCGGCAGTGAAAGAAAGCAACTGCGCAGTTTTGAGTAGATCCACTCGCAGGCATCACGCATGAAAAGAACAGTCGGCTGACAGGCAGGCGTGCGGAGGATAAAGGAGTAACTAGTGACAAATAAGTGCTGGGGGAAATGTGTAGCTGCCACACTGACTGTGTTTGCGAAACGGGAAATAGTTTTAAAGGCTTTTAAAGGGCTTTTAAATGTAAAATCAATAATAAATAATAAATCTGTAAAGAGAGAGATGAGACTCTTTTGAAAAACACTTTGTAGCATATTAGGCCTAAATTCCCTTGTCTGGTGCAGTAATGAAAACCCTGTAAAAGCCTCGCAGTGTTTATGAAAAATAAAAGCACAGCACAAATTAAACGTAAACTCATCCGAGATCAAAACGACAGGGAAGTCAAACGAAAAGGCAGATGGAGAAGGAAGAAGATAAAGTGAATAGATACATGATTATGATGGAGAAAATCAATAATGTACCAAAAACAGTACAGGATATCTACCTCCAATGAGATGGCAACCAACCACCTGTTAGGTTTCAATGGTATCCATTTGTAAAAGCTGTCGCAATCAAAGGACCCTAAAAGTGTACAGTTAGTAATGTGTCAGTATGAGTGAAAAGCTTATACGTCTACCACTGGTAAGTATATATCAATCGCTGTCTGTGTTGCTAGCATGAATGAATGATTTTATCGATCAGACTTAAAGATCAGTCTGTTGGTCTGATCTATGTGAACAATACAATAAACAGTCTATAGCTGCTTAACAGAAAAGCAAAACGGATAAAGGTGTATACGTATATTTTAAAGAACTTTTGAGTTTGAGGCCGAGAAAATTGCCTACGATCATTTACATTCATGCCAACAATAGCAAACATTTATAAATTCATCAGAAATCATAATTCATGCAGTAAAATCGTAAAGCCAGCGGAGCGAGAAAAACATTTTCTGTCAGAAATCACAGATAAGACTCAATATGCAAAACTGTGAACTTCACCAGCGTCACGTGACGTTCCAAACAGTGGGGAACACGAACGTTGAGGAGACATACACATTTTGGGTGAGAAATCTTTTCAAAAACAGACGCGTTTCAGTCTGTGAGGAGGCTGCGGAGGTTAACTGAAGCAGTAGTTCATGCCAGGCGAAGGAAAAACACATCTCTCTGTCTCTAAAACATTGTCAATCACCAGAAAGATGTTCTGAGTGTTTGAGGCCAACCTAAATTTGACTCTATTTAGGTTAGAAAACTCTATCTGAAAGTCAAGCGCAAGGTGACATTGTTATTCTGAAAAATCCAGTTTAGATTTAATGAGTGCCCGGTCTGTTTTGCAAACTGTACTTAGGGGCACGATTGAAAAAAAAAAACTCATTTGGTTTTCCTCACAAACAAGAGATTTGAGGGGCATTCAAAGCAGAATGAATCAGAGGTGCGCGTAACGTCGCCAATAAACAGTGTCCTCACACAAAGACGCTTATTCATTTTTCTGCCAGGCCTTGATGTCTCTGGACGGCGGCGGGAAAAAACGGCCGGATCTGGTTATTCTCCTGACGGCCTGTGATTTAGCCGGCCTCCGTCGCTCTATCTCTCCATTCCGTTAAAGGTTAAAAACGAACGCACGGAAAAATAATGAACGCCTATGGCTTCAAAGGGCAATACAACATATTTTTATGACAGGGTTTCTCACAAGAGTTTATTATTGCCTTATTGATTTACATATGCACTTTGTGTGGGGGACCTTTCACAGGCTGCCTCTGGAATGCCCATCATCTGCAGGAGACATAAAAAAGCCATTGTGCACGAGAAACAAAATACTGGGTTGAATATGAGAGAACTAATTGTGAGATTTCTGTCCTGCAGGCTGGCACATGAACAAAAGAAGCCCGACGCATCACACGGATGCTGACAGCCGGTACAAGTTCACAGTTTGTTATTCTGAAGTTGACAGAAAGAGACAGAAATGCTGCCGGGGAACGCAGAAATGTTAGCAATGCTAAACCTGACGCTATCTATCTTCAGCTATTCACCGGGGCACCTGTTTTGCGCTAATGAGAGACCACGATTTCACATTTTTCTGGCTTCAAACGAGAGACATTTCTTATAGTCTTGTTCCTGATAATTAGTATCGGTAAAACATGCAGATCTTTCATACCTTTGGACCCATTTCAACCTGCTGCGTTACTTTATTATTTCTTAACTATATATATATATATAAAATTATCTATTAGCTTCTTTTGAGATGACATATTAAATGCTTTTAGTCCTATTAGTTGTATTAAATATATTTATTCCATTTGGAAACATTCCAATTCAAAGCTTTTATTAGCCAATTCGGGGAGTTTAAACCCTGTGGGCTGAATTCCCTAAACAGTTGTGCCACTTTTGCGTGCAGCATTTTATCGTAAAAACCTTATTTGCAAACCATTCGCCAGGCACTGATGTTCTGGTTTAGCAAGACACTTTGTAGCACAAACACGCCCACTTTCTTTAAAGCTGCAATCTGTAACTTTGGCCTCACTATCGCCATCTCTGTTCGAAACATAAAATTGCGAGTCATATGTGGAGTTATTTTCTTAATGAAGATAACAAGATTAAATTCTAAAGAACTGCTGTAAGAACAAGCTACAAACCCTCCAGCACCAACAGACACATTTTAGCAGCCAGGTCTTCTGTTTACAGATGTGACTCATATTTCCTGGGAAATATCAGCTCT
>JAZGTJ010007611.1:0-22535 GCA_036877575.1 Botia almorhae
GGTGAAGTATGAAGGATAGGAGAACTATGCTAAACTCTTTCATATTCTACTCCCTTCTCTCCTAGTGAGAAAGTCTGAGCATACTCAAGTGATAAAGCTTCATCCACACATTCCAGATATACACAGCAACTCAGCACCCTTCTCAAAAAAGCAGATATCCCATCATGCTTCAGCTGTGAAGGCTCTCCTCTGTTCTACTCTTAACTGAAATCTAACCGTAACTCATCTTCTGGCCTTCTCCACGTAATTGTGGCACACAAACATTTTGGATATACATTTTGATACAATTCTACACTTATTTATGACTCTTCTAGATCTGTTTTCAAAGTATTATCTTTTAAATGTTGTATTACACTTTTAAGGAGTAAATCTCATAGTTAAGAGTGTGCAAAGAAATGCATTGCAATGTCAAAGACAATAAGAACAATAACAATGGAAATTTAAGATGGAACCATGAAGGTGCGTAAATGAAGAACAAGTTGTAGTTCAGTCTGTGATCTATCCCTTTAAGTCCCTTAAACCCACCTCTGTCTGCTTTGCCCTGTCTATCTGTTCATTCTGTTCTCTCAGCACACAAACAGTGCGTAATGTTTTAACTCCAGATTAATTCTTTTCCTTGGGTATCCATTTGCTTTAATGGCTCGATGCTACAGCTACAGCCTGTTAACCAAACTCATCTGCAGGTTTACCAGGGACAAATAACATCAACAAATTAAACATTGTCCCCATGCTCAACCAACATACCCATGTTGATTTTTGTTTCTCAAGCATTTCTGACCAAGAGCCAACATTCCTCAAACATTTCCAAAACATCCTTCTTTCCTCTCTGAGTTTCTTCACCTTCTGATGTTTAACCATCAGTGTCTGCTGGGATTACTTCCTGGAATAGCCGATGTCTTGAGTTGGTGGAGTTGTAAAGATTCACAGGATGTTGCCTTGTTTGGTCTCCCTTTCCTGTTTTCAACCTCAGTTCACAACCCATCTCTCTTCAGCAGTTCCGCTTCGAGTCTCTGCTTTCAGTCATGTTGCTCTAACTAAAAATTTAATTCTGCTAGCTTGTTTAAGGTTTTAGTTGAGAGACATTAATGTTCATCATTTCATTAGCATTCCGGAAAGGGACACAACTCATTGAAATATTCAGGGAAGTAACTCTAGGATAGTGTCTCGGTGAGAGCAAATGCATCTACAAGAAGTTTCAATGATTCAGGACACTCCTTCTTAACCTCTGCAGAGACACCACATGGAGTTTGAAATTTCAGTTCATTGCCAGAGTCTTTGGCTTGTTCCCTGTTGACATATTTTATGACACATATACAGTATTTTCTTAATGTCACTGTGAATGCAACTTTTCAGCTGGAATCCTAAACATGCTTAAGTGTTAAACATCGTCCTGTTATGTATATTGTATCAACTTAATGGCTTACACAACTAACCGTGCTACTGCTGTGTAGACAGATAAGTACTTGCTGCCTAACCGAGTCGGATTCAGACAAAAATTCTCTATTAGGGTCTTATGGAGTTTTTGGTTATTGCCACAGTTGCCTTTAGTTTGCTCGCTGGGTGCTTACAGATATTATTTTTGCATAATTTTGTTGTACTAAAATAGTTTTCGCTTAAGCAGCTTTAAAACGATGCACATCGGAAAAGCGCTATAAACCAAAATTAAATTTAAAAAATGCCAGCACAGAGCTTGCTAGTCACACAGTGATTGACTCATCAGTATTCGGCATCATAATTTACTTCATTTCCTCACATATGAAAGCTATTTACAATGGACCTTATAAACAGTTCAAAGTGAGAGTTTCTGAGACCTTGCTTCAATGAATATCATATACAAAAACATGTCTCTGTAATATTAATTGCAACATGAGCTTGATTAGCGTTTAGACCACATCGAGCAATTAGCACATTAGCAGCATTTTCTGGTTTTATATGGAACATGCGCCTGCCTGCACTGCCAGTGCTTATTTTAACTCCTCACAAATCCTGCCTTTCTCCTCATACTGGGATTCAGTCACATCTAGGAGCGTCTGAAGCTCAGGAATCACATCAGTGAAAATGTTAAAAATGTTGTTTGATTTTCAGCAGCTTTTTATCTGAGTCAAGCAAACGTGACAGCAAACTGTCGGTCTCTCTCTCTCATTCTCTCTCTATATATCTATGTTTTCAGAAGTCTAAGCCAGCAGAACTATCAACAAAAAGCCAAAGATTCTAACAGTTACACTCTAATTCTCCAAAAATTCCTTGTAAACAAAGCCAACTGTTCCTAAGCAAAATGTAAACAAACCAGTGACGCGCTGAACTTCAGCTTAAGGGAATTGAACAGTCCGTGCACAATCAGACGGCTCAACACACAGACACAGAATGATATGTAAATCTGCTCTACGCCCCAGAGAGAGGAAGAGGTTAGAATAATGTCAAACCCTCGACATCAGAACACCTACAGCCATTCACATGACTGGAACAAATATGCCCCAGTCTCCTCTTGAGTCCAAAAATTGATCTAAAAAGTAAATTCGAATAGTGTACGTCCATTGACATTTTCTTGTCTTAACAGCCTATGGGAGATTTAGACCTCAGAGACATTGAAGAGTCATTTGTCATTTGACTACTGCAAATGTTAAATGTAATATAAATGTAATATAACATAAGGGTCAGCGTTCCTGTCATTCAGTGGAATTGTGCCTGGGGTCTTTTCCCTAGTTTGTTCATCCACATGTTGAAGTGTGAACTCATGGACATCTGTTCTTGAACACAGCCTCATTCACATTCATTTGCTATACATCCACACAACATGGTTGATTGTGTGGTGGGTTCATTAGATTTGCCCTATGGACAAAACAGTGTGTGCTGGCAACTCAAGCATTATGAACCTTGATCAATTCACTGCATCTGCTCCTCTGAACATGCCCTGATTTCTTATAAGAACACAGAGCGTACGACACGGCATTCATAGCAGCCAGTGATGCGTCGTTATGTGCATGATGCACCTAAATCTATACGTTTAAAATCGTGTAGTCTTACTTGAAAAAAATGGGTTTAAAAGCCTCATAGGGGCTGACATATTAAAATGTCAGTCAAAAACTACTCACATCTCTGTACCTCCTCTGGTTTTGGGTCTTCTAAAAGCGAATCATCGCTGACTGTGAAATTAGCATTTCTATATTAGCGTCTGTAATTGAAGTTGTGTTTTTGCACGATGATGCATCCAGGCCACTAGGTGTCAGTGCAATGCACTAGGTGGGCCAATGCAATATATGCAAACATAATTACTGTCAGTGCACCTGCCAGTGCAATCTGCATGTTTTATACATGCTAACATACTTGTTTGAGGTTTTATAACATGGGCCCTAATCTTAGACATAGTTTTCTTAGAATGTGAAAATGTTTGTAACCAGAACAGAGACAAGCGTTATTAATCAAAGTCTAAACATCATATTACAAAAGAAACACTCCAGATGTGTGAAGCATAACAAGAAACCATTAAAACCATTTTAATATGCAGACCTAAAATCAGAGCTGTTGATTTTTTTTGGTGAGCCTTGAGTCAGTGCAAAAACATTCTCTAACGTTCAACCAGAGTTCTATCAGAGTTCTAACCATTAACTTTACCACACAAGGGCTTACATAACCACTTCAGATATATCACATACCAGGCAAACACTCATGTGTACATTCCAATGACAGTTCTTCCTGGAATTTCCCTCAAACACATTTTAATGAAGTTGACAGTGGAACTCAACTAACGGAGGTGTGCGTGTGAACGGGGAACTTCCGCATCTTTCCCTCCTAGCATTTATTCTTCATCCTCATTAAGGCCAGACTGATCCCATGCATGCAGCTCTAGCAAGCAATGAGTAAAACGAGGGTGCAACATTATACAAACAAAAGAACGTCCGTAATGAACGTTCGAGCGTCATGCCTTGTGTCTTCCAGCTTTTTCTTACAGAAGATTCATTTTGGAGAATTATGACTATTTATGACCTTTGGGAATTGGGGAAAGTAATGAACATCATAAAACTTTGATGTCTGCAAGTTGACATGACTGGAAGCAGATTGTAAATGTCTAAAGAAGCCAATAAACAGAGTGTCATAGTTGCTTATTTGCTCGGGGTCACTAACGATTGTTTGCGTAATGTTGCGCTCGGGTGTACAAGCCTTCTCGCATAACCTTTTTTGAACGGGCTTATATAACCACCCCATTTGAAGTCCTGGATTGAACATTAATTGCAACAGATGCTTAAAATTTGCTGTTTCTGTCCAGCTGGCCGGAATTCATGTAAACATATTTTGAGCAGATGTAAATATTTTCCATTATGTTACACCTTTATTGGTTTTTCCTATTTCCACATTCTCCCCCTGCTCTCTCTCTCTCTCTCTCTCTCTCGCTCTCTCTCTCTGTGGGCTTTGTGAGCAGAATTCATTTTGAAATGTGGTGAGGTCTGGCAACTGATTGCTGGGCTGAGGTGTGTGCCCATCCACTCTGTCGGCCTGCATGATAATCACACAATCACACACACACACTCTGTCCTGAGTCCTCCATTAGCATTTCTGTCAGTCCTCTAGTCTTCACCTAGCCTCGCATAACCCGACAGCCCCCCCACCCGCCCTCATCCTCAGCTGATATAGTTTGTAATTTAACTCAGCGAAAACACATTTGATTTTGCATTACCGCAGGGAACATTTTGGGCCCCGACGAAAGATCTCAGTTGTTCAGCTGTGGCTACGGCTCAGTCAGATGTTTTTGGCATGGATACTGGTTGGGACGAGGCTTGTGGCTTGTTACGGGGAGTTTATTCAGCTGTTGATGGGAGGCAGAATTGCCAGCAAGCTGGAAAACAGTTTAAAAGACAACTACAGCTGATTAAAGTTATGTGACCTAACATTGCCCAAAGTTATTTTGTCATATGTACAGCCAAAGCCCCATCATTTAGCAGGGGTATAATTTAGCATTATTTAAAGCCGCAATCTGTAACTTTTTTGGTTAAAAATGAACAAAAATCAGATACTGAGTGAGTACATAACAGATCGGTGTTCAAAATGGTTTCCTTCCTTTTACCCCCGTTTACAGTAAGTTTAAATTACGATTTATAATTTGAGCTGTTGGTTTAGATTTTTCCAGGAAATGTCAGTTTGACTTGACTTTTTGTTTTGATTAAGATCCAGCTAATAAATCGCGTGCTGAAATGATGATGCGCTCGTAGCTTGTTCTTACAGCAGTTGTTTTAAAATTTAAAAACTGGTCATCCGCATAAAAGAAATAACTGCAATTAATTTGCAATTTTATGTTTTGACCAGAGATGGCGACAGAAAGGCAAAAAATACAGACTGAAGTGTCCATAATAATGGCTGTCAGATATTAGGGATGAATATAATTATTTATTGATCATTGGAGCCTTTATCATTGTGCCGGTGCTGCCATGATAAAGGCAACACAATAAGCCACATAAGTCTGTGTATTACATTGATTTTGCCAGGGAAAAGAAGGTTTTATACATTACACTATAGTGCCTACAGCGAGTACACAGCCAGCAACACTGGCTCAACCAATGGCATAAGTTGTGAGGGTACTATCTGTTTCTCCAGCCAATAGAAGATGGATTGAGAAACCTGTTTAAAGACTGTTTGGCGATGCTATTGGCTCAGAGATTACACTCTTCACCTTTATTTTTGCTTAAGGCAACATACATGCGGACACATGCACACAAGCACACAGAAACGTATCTTGTCACATGCGATAAACACAGACGCTCACCACAGCAGAAGAGCACATTTCCTTGTTCTGTGATGTAGCATTTGTCAGACCATGTGGCCTGTGGCAGCTACCTGCAGTGTCTGCGTTCCATCCTGTCAGAACACATTCTCTCTCACTTACTCCGAAATCTGCACACCTCTTACAACCCTCATGGCTAAACTGAGGAACATCAAACCAGACCAGACCAGCGTTTGCTGAATATTTTACTTAAATGGTAACATATTTTTATACAAAATATTAATATTAATAGTAAGAGATGTTACAATTATATTCAGTACAGATGTCGCAACTCTGTTAGTATGTTCTGAAATTATAAGGAGAACACCTTTCATCAACGCTATTGAATTAATAATTCACCTGTTTTAGCTGATTCAAAGCACCATCAAAAGCCAAAATTTATCCAATTCAATTGTTTCTGGCTTTCTCTCAGAGGAAGGGGAGAATCCTTCTACTGATTGAGTCATGTCAATTTTACTTGCAACTTACCCAGAAAAAACGATGTATTGAATAATAAAATCACACAATTATTGACGCAAGGTATCTGTTATAAACACTGTGGCGTAACACGCCTATTGTGTCCAACTGAATTCCACCTTTCAAATCTTAACTGCCTTTGCATATGTCATCCTGAGATTACTGGATTTAGCAAGCCAGTATAGTCCTAATTTTAGCTTTTTAAATGACCAGGAAAAATAAATATGATGAAGTGCGCACTTAATCTGCTGAGGTTTGATGAAAATCATGATAAACTCATTATCTGTGGCTGTGCTCATTAGCATTAACGTGTGACAATTCTTTCTCTTCAATTAAACATGCTGCAACTCAAGCAGAACACTCTAGCACTGCACACAGCCCTCACCTAGCAACAGGCGGAGTATTAAAAATAACGGTCTCCGTTCCATAAACTGGGGTGGTAATCTAAACTCTGTCAAAAAGACAAGCTGGACTTTGACTAAAATAAAATTGGAGACAGATGGTAGAAGTGTGAAGCTTGGAAGTGGATAAACATTAAGCCTCAGTAAGACAGGAAACTGGCCTCAATTATAAGATGCTCTCGATCTGAAACCTTGGACTCAGAAGTGGGCAGCAATGTCATGTGAGGTCTCTCCCCTCAGAAAGCCAATTATTGTTCAAAATGAAAAACCAGATTCATATTCCGTTATGTTTTATGCATGACAAACCTGAGGCAGAAATGTAAAATACAAATACAAAATTTTATATCTCTTGCCTCACGGCAATTGTGTTTATCATAGATATATATTCATAAATGGGCAAACATTGTTTTTATGAGCGATTCTAAATACGAACATATTAAATGATGAATAATGTATTTGTGAATGAATCAACAGCCACATGTTGTTACTGCTCCTCAACCGCAATTCAGGGAACGTCGCATTTGTTGCGTACATGCCACGTTTAAGCACTACAGAACCTTTATAATCACCTCTTTTGTTTCCTGATTCTATAACAAGAGCATATGAGGGGTCTGTAACACATTTGTGACTGGAAATGCCTCCATTAAAGTTTAAGCTCCTGACAGGGCCTTCAGGTGCCAATTGCTTAAACTTCACCGCAGGGTTGCGGTGCGAGGCGGGCTTATCCTTATCCTTTGCTTTACCCAGCGAGAACAGCTCAGCCTCATCTGTGCCAGCCACATAGCAGGCAGCAAATTGCTGATATCCTGGCTCTTCAGGGAACCCCCAGAGGCCACATAGCCACTGTGCTGGACTATAACAAGAGAACTATCCTCCCACAGAGAGTGTCCCTCAAAGCCTCGAGTATCAGTAAAAATATGTTGACTGTTTCTGCCGTACCAACATCACATACTGTTGTACATGACATGTGGTCTGATGAAGAGGTCTCTCATCCATATTTTAATTTTAAATCTGGCCTTCAACATCCACGTTCACCTTACAAGGGACCTTTAAAAGTATGCAGATTAGTTTTGCATCATCGATGATCGGTGATATACAGACACTCAATAATCAACAGACACTGTTAATAATCTCAGGTGCAACTGGAAGGGATCATTAGGAAGTGTCCCTGTTTCACAGGATTGATGTTTAATGGTAGTTTCTGGTCAAACTACACACATGCTCTGCTCAATGTATATACCTCTTCCTCACCAGCGTAAGAAATGAACGCCCAAACACTAATGAGGAATAATGCACAGAGAAAACACATTACACCACCTACTTAGACAGCTTAAAATAGTCACTAAATAGACACTTCATCACGCCTGATTAATCATTGGACTGTGAAGAAATTTCATGTAGCTCCTATATTAGATTTGGTTTCATTGTGTGGTGCATGTAATCGTCCCTCAGTGAGAAAACAAAGGAAGGTCTAAAAATGGTCAAGTTCTGTTTTAATGGCATCAAACTTCTGATCAAAATTTTGGTAAACACCTTAGTAGAGAGCAGAGAGGAATTTAAAGAGTGTTTGGGTCTGTATTCTAATAAATGTGTAAAATTACAAGCCCGTTTTTCATTTTACATCACACAGCAGAGAAATAATATTAAAGCATGAGAGATATATTTAAAGAGGAAAGCATGTGTGCTGTATCTGACACTGTTAGCTGTGAGGATAAGAATCAGGCTGGTTTTATACTGCTGACATATACATGAATGTATGTGCTAAAGAAACTTTCCATTCTGGTAAATACTCATGGGATGCATCACATGCCCGCAGCAAACCGTTTGCAAACCTTTTACGCTTAAAAGATATTAAAGACATGCTTGTAAGATCCCCGTTATTCAGCAGAGGGCGCTCTCAGCCAAATTCTAACGGATTAATGTTATAGTCGCAACAAAGACGCTAAGGGTTTTATTAGTACGTTGCTAATTAAGTGTTTCTTTAATTTTAGTTATATTTTTAGGTATGTATTAAATATTTTAGGTAGCTTTATCTATCACTTAGCAGCACTTCCTGCATTCCATGTATTCTGCCAAACTGTTCTCGTTGATTGACTTTTCATAATTAACAAATAACACCATCTATTTGTATTTGCATTACCTCAAAATATTCACCATAGTACATTAGATTACTTTAAAACATGTGAATGTTTAAAATTCTGCATACTCACATGTAAAAGTGAGTCCGTGGGGTAATTTAATCGGTTTTATGTTAAGTCGAGCAAATCGCTTAACGATGAGATCACATGACCACCCTTTTGTCACCGAGAATTATGGGAAATATAGTTTTGTCTAAATAAATTTGGATTTAATTAATAGAAGATTTAATGGATGGGATGGTTCACTCATAAAATAAAAATGTTGTCATCATTAACATCATTAATTGATGAGTTATTGGAAAGACACTGTTCGTTTAATTAAAAAGATCAGCACATTGTCTACTAATGTTATATTATTATTTCAGTCTTTATTTCAGTAATAAAGCTAATGCAGAAGCTTTCTACTGTGATGATAATAAGATAAGGTGATTCAGTAACACTGTATTCATTAAATTCAGGCTTCTTTTAGCCCTAGCCAAGCTGCTGAACCTGACTGCGTGCAACAGATTGAGCTCTATGTCATCATGATTTATGAGGCTCTTTAGTTGTTCAACACATCTGTGATGGCTGAAATTACTCAGTGGCCCTGATATCCACCTGTCACTTGCAAGCTTGTATACGCTAATGAATATGGCGCGTGTCCAATCCTAATCACACAAAAATATGAGGAGAAAGAGAATTTGTGGGCACACGACTTGATTTATATCACTGCACAGGAAGTTGAATACTGTGACCCTCATAGTTTAGAAGCATCACTGTGTAGTGTTTAAGTGTTTACATTGCAAAGCATTATGGGTATGTGTTGTTATTTTCCCACTCTGTGGTAGAAATAAAGTGCTTTTAGTCATTTGCGCTGTTAAGGAACCTATTTTGTGAATGTCTCAATATAAGAGGCTTATTTGTTCTGCCTTTTCTGAGTTCTTGCAATATTTAGAGAGATGTGAATGTGTTTCCAGCTAATTATATAATTAAGAATGTTATACACATAATCATATGTCATACATAATTCTACATGCAATATACATTCTACATATTAATAATTCAATATTCCTCCCCTGTTATTATATTCAATGCATAGATAGATATTTTAATGTGTGCATAGATTTATACTGCTAAGTTTCTTCTCCTATAATGTATGTGTTCTACACATATTTTGATTAGATATCACACTTGTCAAAGCGGGCAATGAGGAGTTTGCTCCAATAGAGCCCCAACAGAATGAGTGTGACCTTGCAGTTTAAACATGTACTTTCTATTCCAATTGAAATTATTTAGTATGCATTACAAATTGTAGTAGCTCTGTTGTAGTGGCTGGAGGGAGGGGGAGCATCAGTTTAATAGACAATCAATTTATGAGCCTTGGCTTGTGCGTAGTGCATGAGGAGATCTCACTCTTGTGACCAATAGGACCAGCACTGAGTATATAGTTAACCTGAGACATGAGAAGCAGGTTGCAATGACGCTCGTTTTTTGTATACACAACCTTGCTTGTGACAATTTCACACAAAATGTCTCAGTTTACTTCATATGTCAAAAAACACTTTCATCAGAACACTAAAAGAAGAGTTTTTTTTACATACAGAGATGATTTTCTGTGTATGTCAGTAACATTATTATCAAAAGTCAAGTAAATGTCAAAGATAAATGTCAAGTCCATGTCATATCGGCGGTTCATGTGCTCAAGACCAGTCACAGAGCACACGTGTAGATATTCTTTAACGCTTTACTGACACCTTCTGGCAAGCGATAGCACTGCAGAAGTGTTCTAAAATGAATTATGTCTTTAGATTAATACCATGAAAAGTAAGATTAAAGCAAACAAAACGTCATAGCGGAGATGAAAAACTCATAGTCAAACTATTAGCTCTTGCTATTGTTATTTTCTTTTCTGTTAGGACTGTCTTATGTTTTCATAATAGACATTACATTTGCCCAACATGTGTACAAACATTTTTTTGTGCACACATGGTTTGATATGGGTTTCACAGAACAGCTGAAGAATATTATTAGCACATGAATAAATATCTACTCTCTGGATTGTTCAGTCCCACCTTGATATGCAAGGATGGTCCTTGCACCCGTGCAGGTACAATATAACAGTATTGTATAGCAATGTAACAGTATAATACTAAAACAGTAAAGTAATAGCTGTCATTCACTCATTTAACACATTATTAATAAAAATTATAAGTAACTAATAAATGTCTGGCAATTTTTTAAATATGTGCCAGCCCAAAGATAACTGGCTCCCCCTACTGGGGTTTTAAAACCTTATCTCAACTTGAGGAACAAAAAGGTTTCAGCTGTTATGACAGATTATTATAGAAAGACCAACTATTTAGGTTAGGATACAATTCACTTGTCTGCTCGCAGTCTTGGATGTTTCCTGCAAGCATATAAGTTCACATTTAAGCATTTCCTTGTGTTGTCTTTAGAGAATACATGAGAAACACTAATACCATAATATCCTTCTGGATGAGAGATTAATATATCTCCAGTGTTTTTAAACAGCTCTACAAAAGTTTGAAATAAAGTACATAGAAAGCGCACATAATAAACATGATATTCATGTTGTTCATGAACAAATGAACAGCAAATTATTAACAAGTACACAAGTGTCTTTATTTACGCAAGCAAGTTTGTTTCTACAGTTAAAAAAAGAAAAAGCCACTGTCAAGCTGTTGGCACATGTATGTACAAAACCAGTTAAATTTTACTGCCTACTACAAAGCATTCTCAGTGAAAATACAAAAAGCTAGTACATGGATAGAGCTGAAAGCAATGTTAGGGTAATACTTGAATACGCAACATCATAACGAGTATAGGTTAAAGACGCAGTTTTAAAAATCATCACGAACTATAAAGGACAAAACTTAAACACTACGATCTAGTAAGATATTTAGCTTAATATTGTTAGCGTAGCAACTGTAATACTGCACATATAGAAAAAATATAGTTGACCCCAGCAAGACAGTCAAATGTAAATATGGAAATCAAAATATAGGATCTTTTTTGTCCTTTTGTTTATTTCTTTTGAGTTAGTTAAAACTATTACCATTAGATGCATAACCATGCCACGAATAACAACTAGAATTATGTTTTTTTTTAAGTTTTGTTTGTGGTTTTAAAAAGCTGAATGACTAGCAAGAGTACAGGGACTCCAAATACGCTGATTCCAAATGCACTTGCACCGAAAACACAATGGTTCATAAGTGCATGAAAACTAGCTTTTTTCGTTTGTTTGTTTAGACACTGACAAAAGCACTTGTCAGAAACAAATTATAAGACGTATTACTGCCAAACTAGGGTAACTGAAGCGAGACAGAGCCAAAACACTGAGTTTGGAGTAATACATGTCTGAACATTTGTCTTGTTCTTATTTGAAATGTAATTACCTCACTAACATTTGTCTGCAAAACAAACATTCGATATTAAATCTTCCTCAGCGTTTGGCAGAGTCACCGCATTTACTTTTCATTCATATATAAATAACGATCTTAAGAATCGCCCATCACTGACTGCCGAGATGTTTCAGAAACCGTCATGAAATGTGTATATATTTATAAAGATATATACAGTTCAGAGGAATGATAAAAGAAACAGTTTCATTTGATTACTTGCATTTAAAAAGTTAACGCTAAAACTAAGCAATAAAACACCTGAAAATGTTATTTGCGTGTGACATTATGGCTTGCAATGGATGAGTGAAAACAAATAGCCACAGAGTATCCAAGGCAGATCCTATCTGACTGCTCGAGCTGGTTTGAGATCATTTCCTCACAAGTCTTCTTTCTTTCGGCTATATTTCTATTCAGCAGTCATCTCTGTCAAAGCTTCACAAACAGTTACTAAGCACCAGTGTCACACCTTTCATTAATACCGAGCACAGCTAGCATATACAGTTAGGCCAAGCTACAGTATAGCAGTAAAAGTCACTTTAAGGTACTTTTTGAAATCCCTGGCACCCCAAAACCGACTGATAATTTGGAAAATAATCTGTACATTTTTTGTGCTGTTGCCGCTGTAATTGTGGCAGCTTGGAGCGATTAACCTGTAAATCATAACTTACAAGTTTGGTCACATTTTGGTTTTGAAAGTCAAACGATCAATAAAGTCTGTAAATCCAAACCATGACTAACCATTTAGTAACTTGAGACATGTTGTTGTGTCATACAAAAATGTGAAGTGTGCTGTAATCCCTTTGGCTAAACCTAAAAAACCCAATCAATACCCAATGAGACACAATAATGTGTGTGTACAAAAGTGAAGTCACTCTACTTTGTGTGCTATCAGGGTGTGCTGTCTCAAACACAAAGATGGAATAGGGAGGTAGAGGAGAAATGAAACCGAACAATGAGACAAGGATGGAGAAGCTAAATCTAAATCCTGGAGGATTATGGGTAGTCAAAAACGTTGCCATGGAGACGATAAGCACGCTCCCTGACCAACATTCTATGTCACCCGTATGTAGCAAGTATTATTTACCTCCCCGACCCATCCCAACCCAACCACCCAGCTATCCCTTACCCCTGGAAACCAATGATATTAGACATAGTTAAGTTTATATGTGTGTCTTCAGGGAGGGGAAGGACATGCTTGTGTGTGTATACATATTTTATATGTATGCGCATGACCGCATGCTTTATGTGTATGCATTCAGACGCTCCTTAGAGCGAGTAGAGTGGATGTCATGAAGCTCCTGCTCCTCCTTGGACTTGATGTCTTCGTATTTCTGCATCCTGCAGGCGTCCTTCACATATGCCCAGTTAGCCGACAGCACCATCAGGTAGTGCACCTACAGCAACACAGTGGTTAGAGGGGAGGGTTGTGTTAGTCATCTTAAACCAAAGAAACATTACACTGGAGAAAACCAAGGGGGAATTTAGTCATAGAAAGTGGCTCAGTTTAAACCAAAGCTCGCTAGGACGAATCGGTTATTTCCCCTGTCAGTCAATACGGTAAACAGCTCCAGCTGAATATAAGCAAAGTTAGTTTTTTGTGTACGTTTTGTTATCGTTTGTGACTGGAGGGTTAACTTGCTGGTAAGGTGTGACGTAGCTGATTACATCAGGGAGGTGGAGGAAAGAGAGGAACTTAATGTTGCGAAAGCCCGGGTATGATTTTAATAAAGCCAATTAGGGAACAAAGTTATAAAAAGTGGCTGTTGTAGGTGATGGTGGTGGGGTCCTCAGTCAATAAACAGAGTGAGAGTCGGGGGGCGGGGAGGGCAACCCCAGACCGGACGTGCCTCAGAAGCGCGTGCAGTACCTCCCCGTGTTCTTAGACATCAGAGTGGCGCGGTTATAGATAAGGACTGACACGCCGGCCACCTATCACAGCAGCCATATCATTGAACGGCAAAAAAAGAGAAAGAAAGAGGGTTACAACTGCAAATTCTGAATGTATCAGATCACCCAGCACCCAGTTTTAAAGATATATTGTTTTTTCCATATTTTAAAGGAGAAATATTGGCTATGGTGTTTATGAATATTTGGCTTTGAAGTAATTTTTGGGGTAAATAACATAGCAACAGTGGGTTTTCAGGGTAACAAAAGTCCACTACTGTTAATTAAATTTACAGGGACAATTACTTTAGTTTTCTTAAAGAAAAACTAGGATTCCTAAAACGACACATTTAAAGGGCCACAGCACAATTTCTCTGAAACGTCAGTACTTTCATTTTGGAACTCTCTCACACTAGCTGTAAGTTATGTTACAATTCATTTTTAATATTTATCAATGACTGAATGGAACCTCCTGTGTAAATTACAGAACTGTTGACTAAAGCCCAGCATTACATTTTTGCAGCACTTTTCTAACAATATGTTGATATTTGAGGTAAAAAAAAACATTACTGGCCAAACACTTACTTGTAAGACTGTCAAATACAGCTAGTAATGGTAAAAATACAAAGTGATGTTGGCATGCTGGGAGATTAAAATAATATATGTGTCATTTTCCTGCCAAAATTGTTTAATAATTAATTTACACAGCTGTTACATGTAGTGTAAAAAAGTATTTAATTCATTTTAACAACGGCTGCACTGTTGCTACAATGGGTCCCCAAACGTTATCTGGATGGCTTAAAAAATCGTGGTATCATTAATGGATGTTCAGACAAAAATGGCTTCTGCAGCTCCAATGCAATATTATAGCGCTGACGATGAGCTGAGAATCTACTGCTGGAATTCCTCTGCAGACCTGTGGGTGGCGTGATTGCTGCATTCAGCAAAACTGCAAGTATGCTGCAATATTCCCCAGAAGATATGATGTAATTAAATAATCAAAAGAGCGAAAATAACGATCCGATTCAGCAGCCTCATTGTTTGTGAGTATTTAATGTCCATGCTGTTTTCTCATTTGCAAACCTTGTGTAATGTAATTAACTTATACAAATGAGGCTTTGGCCTTTCTGAAGAATACATGTATTGTGCTTTTCACACACACACAAACACACACACACACACACACACACATTGCATAGAAGCTTATACAGAAGAAAATACACAATATGCGAAATACAACACCCAGACGAAGTCTATAAACTGCATCAAATTAATTTGATGATATTGTTTTATTTACCTTCTATATAAGCTCCTACATCAAAACACATAAAAAACAACCAACGGGTGGAACAAGCTGCCTCACAGAAAATGGTGTCTCACAATCACTTATCTCCGTTCCAAACAAGCTACACTCCTTCCTTCCCTCTCCTCTTCTGTTTCCATGGCAACAACACCTCCTGCATTTTCTGATGAGCCCGTTCTCTCCCCGTCTCCCCTTTCTCTCTTTGCTCACTCACTGTTTTGCTAGAGACCTTGAATGTTTATTGCATTTTAGACAAGTCCACTTATTCATTCATTCTTTACCCGATACGCTTTCATACTAAACAGAGTCTCTGATTTCTATAACACATCTATAGGTTTCATGTAACCTAACCTTTTACTAGAACCACAAGATTATTGCCACGCATAAATCAACCTCCAATTCTAAAACAGAAATTCAGATTCAAGGAAATTTTATACAGTGCAAAAGCAGAGCACTAAAGAATAACAGTGGTAAGGAAGCAGTGGAGGCTCACCATGGCAATGACGGCTGCTCCAGCCCCCGCAAGTGCACAGACGAACAAGTGGAATGTCAGGTCCAGCTGGAGGTAGAGACAAAAAAGACGTTAGCATGTTTTTCTCTGACAAAATGCCAATGGCCAATAAATTGTATTCTATTGAATATATCAAGATGGATCAAGACCTCTTAAATTATATAAAACAAAGATGTATGTATATGTATCTATGTGTATGTATTTATGTGCAAGCATCTTTTATAGGCAGTGCTGCGAGATATGTGCTATTGGATGTTTAATCTCATGTAATATTGTTAGAGATCAAAGTTATCAAATCAATGTAAAGATGAATAGATCATTCACTGTTTCCATGCTGCACTGAACCAAATAAAACACACACACACACATATAATTTGATGAGGGAAGATGAATCAAATGAAGGCCATCAATCAAGATAAAACAGCCTTCAGAACGGTCCACTGACCTCATTAGATTCACACATCTTGATCAGGTTCGCATTACACAGTTTTTTCTCCTCACCGATGGACACAATTCCTGCAGTTCAGAGGAACAGTGAGGCTTGTATTATCTTAGCCAGTTACAGACATACCGCCTGCTTGACTTAACATTTACTTGCTAAATTAATCACTGTTAGTTATCCAACTTAAATTTGGAGCTACGCACCAAACTGCCGCAGATCGAAGCACATGTTGTGGTTATTGTCCAGTGTGATGTTCTGACAGGTCTTCCAGATGTTAAAGTACATGAAAACTGGTAGAGAAGTAAAAGCTGTGACGCCCAACCAGGCCAGCATGAAGATATAGGTGAGCATGATGAACTGAAGGAGAGAAAGAGAAATACATTTACATTCAAGTTAAAGACGTACCAGCTATAATAACTCATAAACTTTACAAACCATTATCTTCATTTCGGCTATGCTATTTATAAATTCTGATTAAATTCCTGGATTTGAATTGAGGTTAAAAACGAGATGCAGAATTAAAATGCAATTAAAAATTGTATTTCAGGAGGAAACAAAATTAAAAATTAAATTTATAATCATCATACACACATAATGTATGGAGTATTTCCCAAAGCACTGATAATAAATATTTGTATAGTATTATACGACATGAACCCAGCTTACGAGTAGGAAACCTAATTTAGTAATTTCCATTTTAACATCTTGTGGGCCGGGCCCAATTAAATTCAAGTTCTAACTCATTAATTGAAAGGCAGTCAGTTCCTACATTAAAATTGTACGCAGCTCTGCTGTATTTCAACTATATAATACAATATTTTGAAGCTGGTCCTTTTAGATGGGTGGTTGATCTTACCCAAGCACTAACACAGCGTCCACATGTGGTGATCTTAAAGTCCCCATAAAGGTCCCGGATGGCCCCAGTTGTGAAAAAGCCCTCAACCATCAGCAGAATACCATAGACAAAGAAGGCTGCTGCCACTCCATAGATCACATACTTCAAGATGTCAATCCTGAGGGACAAACAGGTTTTTTTACAATTCCTTTTAGAAAACTGTATCTAATTTCTACTGTTCGTATTGTTACATGAGAATCACAATAAAACTGAGTGTGAAAAGTGTAAAACATCCACAGATTATCAACAGTCATTATACAATAGTTGATTTTTCATTTCAAAAGTATTATGATAAAATAACCAAACAACGACAAGATAAAATGGCTGAAAAACTGTGACACCAATAGCATTCTTTCCCCGCCCACTCTTGTCTTTTTCTTTCTGTCCATCCTGCTCTCCTTACCAGTGGCGATTCGGTAAGCAGGTGTGTGCGGATGATTTGGTGCCATTTCATAATGTTTAATTCTCTAAGTAGGCCTGATGCCAGAACCAAACATGGCAGCTCAGAAAATTAAGTCATGGCAAAAGTGTTTATCTGTGTGCACGTCTTTGTGTTAGGAAACGCTGCTCATATACATACGGTATTCCTAAAAAATACTTATTGCACTCTCTTCAATATCCTGGTAAAGCTAAATTATGAAAGATTTATTAAATTTACTTAATTCATTTAAATAGAGTTAATGACAGTGATTTTCTGTATTCTAAATGGGCATTTTGACCATTTTGAGTGCTAATAAAATAAATAAGTAAATAAGAGTACTTGAGTGGAGCTATATTTTTATTTATGAACTACGTACATAATGACTTTGGTTATGCTGTATCTCACTGCTTTTTAGGCATGTTGTGGTTTGAGCATCACATTTTGTAACGTACTGAATATGATAAATGTAAACATAAACACCAGATGTAAATGTAAATATAAACACCAGAATATGGGTAACATCAAAATATGGGTGTGCAAAAGCTACACTAACCTCAAACCCTGGCCCAGATTTAGATGCATTTACCTTGTGTATGCTTACATTTTTAACAACCTTTTAATATTATGTTACTTACATGGTAAAGACGTCCAGGGCATCGACGGGTGACCGGACAACTTCAAAGTAGGTCTGCAGGATGGTAACGGTGCCAGATAGAGCCTCATGACCGCAACCACAGAACAGCGCCACCCCAGCGTACAGCAGGATGGTTGCGATCAGAGAGGCGTATGGTATCCCACTCAGGCATTTAAGACAGCATTCGGAGCACCCTGAGAACAAGAACAAAGAGCGGTCCTTAAACTGCTACAATTGTGGTTGAATACCGTAAGAACCAATAGAATTGCTTCGGTAGCCATATATGGTGATGCTGTTAATGAAGCCATACAAGTAAGGGCATTTCCTGTAGCTTGTGTTTCACTGCAATAACGCAATGTATTCAAAGTTGTAATCGGCAAAGGCCACTGTATGATTTTCAAGGGAGAAAACTGCAGAGCAAATTCTATTTCGACTGACCAATGTACTGTAACATCCATTCTCACCAATGTCCCGCAAGGAAGGATGTTAACTGTCACCCCAACCAATCATAACTGCCGCAGCTGAGAGATTCATGGAAGCAATTCGACGACACACAAACATTATTAATCACAAAATTGCGAACCGCGAACGGCACCAGCAGCGACCCATCCGCGGCAATGGTTTATGGAATCATAAAGTCCTACTGATACAGGGAACATAGCAGATCAAACCTAGAGAGGATCACATCATCCATACCTCAGGAAAATGCATGATGTTGTATCAAAATATGACATGCTGTGACATTATGACTCCCCTGTTTTTTCACTACTATGGTGAAGATTAGGATTAGATGTGGGGCAGACTCTACTAATAGCGACCAACAGCCTCCCCAGTGTATGAACCAACCAGAGGCAGAGGAGTAAAAATCTAATGGGGGGTCATATTTCAATACAACACATGACCTTGTTGTGGAACTCAGTCTATCAAAGAGAGAGTGATTCAAACAGGCTAAACTTTTACAACACAACCACTGATGGCCTGCAGCTTATGCTAGCTAAGCATCTTGTATCCATTGCTGCTGGTGCAATGCCATTGTATGTGCTTCTCCCCTCCGCTTGTGGCTGTGCCTCAGAACCACCTGTTTATAGGAGTGTGGGTGATATGCATATTTTAGCAGTGGCCCAACTGTCACAGGGAACACAGACTTACACCTCCATTATAACATGAGAACAGTTTGCAGGTTTGAGCACAGAGAGAGTTGCGGGGGGGCTGAAGAATGTTACTGCATCAGAACATGCAATGGATTTGAGTTCTGCAATCAGTGCATTAAACGTTCAGTGTGGTGTGATTTTTATTGTATGGTGTGACTACACATTTTACTGTTCTGTTCAAGCATGATCTAATGAAATAGGTTTCATCTAGGAAATCATAATTGGACGGATATCTTTGTGGTCTTTTCTAAACCAGGAAGAAAAATAATAGCTTTAGGGGATGTAATTATAGGATTAATGACACAATTAGAAAGAATATTATATTCTTTTGTGAAGAGATTTGAGCATTACAACTATATTAGGAACTACTGTATAGTTCTCAAATCATTAATGTTGTCCACTACAATACTGATTCGATTTTACCACAACTTTATCATTTCTATACAAAGAACAGAAATCCCTTTTTACTATGTTTTTACTATTGTGTGAATCTCTCATATTACCAAGATACTGTTTATCTGAATGTGCTTCATTTTAGGCAGTCTGTCACTGTGATATTTGGAAATGGAGTGGCACTGTACGATATCCATCATGGCAACAAACAGCCTCATACTGACATCCCTGTTTTGTTCTGAAGATACACTCAGTCCTGGGAGTGCTTAATGAGGAAGCCAAAGTCTGTGTGCTTTGATCTCAGTGGGATGAGACTTGGGATCAATACGCCGCTAGAAGAGACTGAACAGAAAACACAAGCCCAAACCTGCTCATCAGGTCCACATCCCTCTCATTCGCCCGCAAGTAAAACATAATACCAGCATTTCTGTAGCTCAAACGGTACAGCAATGCGATATCAACGACAAAATCACAGGTTCCATTTCCAGAGGAACGCGTGAACTAATAATGCATCGTAAGTCACTTTGGAGAAATCTGTCTGTCTTGTTAAGCAGTCTGAAAGTTACTTCAGCAAATAACATTCTACAGTGGCTGTTTGGTTTTTGCACTATTACTTCTTATTCAAAAACAGCGCAGAGTGGTTTCATCATTACAGCTGCCCTTTGGAAGGAAGTCTGTCCTGTGCAACTGAAAGAGCAAGCTGGGTTATTAGTAAAACTGTTTTGTGGTAAATCAGGTAATGTTCAAGTCTTCTGGTGCAATACTATTATTCATTATACAAAGAACAGCAGAAATAAAAGAATACAGGACAATGAGTATAAACTTATTATCTTTTTAAGGATATTTAAACATTTTTACTAGATAATAATAATAAGAACATTAATTAATTAGGAGGAACACTATGCCTGCAGTTATCAGAGCACAACATAAAAACAGAGTTATTAAAAGCCAGGAAAAATCATTAAAATCAACAAGTCTATAAAAAATAGAGGTCCTAAAGATGGAATGATGTGACACTAACTGAGAACAAAAGCTCGAACTCGTTATAGCTCGTTACTCATTATAAATACATTCCAAATAATAAATGAAGCACTAAAACAGACATGTATAATTGGCTAGTACTTTCAAGAGAACACTAATGGCAGAAAACAAGAACCCTACAGATACTGACTGTATTAAGGCTGAGAAAGATAGTAAGCATATATTTTATAGCAGGTTTAAAGCGGCTCGTCTCTCGGGCAGATAAATAGCTCTCTGTGCTCAGCTGTATATCAGCAAGCTCTGCTTCCTACCTGCTTGTCCACTGGTCCAGAAGCTCAGAAGCAGACACCATTAAAATGGTAATCACCTGCCGTTCCTCATACAGACTTCCTTAAATAAATTTATTGGGTGCAACTTTTAAAGTGGAATTTTGAGCAGCTGTCTGAAAATAAGGAGCATATTTTAGGGTGAATGATAAACACTAACTAAAAAGAAATAATTACATTTTGTACATTTACACATTCAACAAATGCTTTCATCCAAAGCAACTTCCAGTGAATTTAAGACCTGCATTAAATCAGTTCATGTGTTTGCCTTAGGAATAAAACCCACAACAATGGCGTTGCAAGCACCAAGATATTCCAAAGAAATCTATGGAATCTTGGAATACTTGGCTTTTATAGTTCCTTAACTTCTAATGGAATATGTAAGGAAAAACACAGAAGGTTGCTGAGAAGATTTGTCGCCCGGTCTTGTGTCGCTTCAGCCGATCAGTAGCATTAAAAAGTACGGCAAGAATTGCGTAAATGCACATAAACTAGCCCACATATTTCCTTTTATAACCCACAGGACATCAGAAATAAATAAGTGGCTTTGCATACATAGATGTCAACAATAAAACATATAGCCATCTAAATACAAGACCAATGACCACCATCACTCAGAGCAGCTCCATAGACGCAGAGCTCTGAACACCTCTCACAGGCGCATACAGCTGCTGGCCTGACTAGAATATGAAGCAGCTAACCAGTGTGAAATGCCCCCTTCTAATGGTGCACTGAGTGACCGCAAAAATGTGTGCAGTACATCAACACTGACATCTATTGCATTTCCATGAGACACTCAACAAAGATCATTCATAATTTACCTCCCATAAATATGATTTAGCTTTCACTTTGAGCTGTGTGTGCTTGACAGGTTGCAGTGGGTTTTACCTTGTGTTTGTTCAATTAGCATTAACTGGTTTGAGACAGTTACTGTACATTGCTTTACATACTAAAACACCAATGGCTTTTCACTGGTCCAGATCACACAGATCTGGACCACCTGGGCAGCCTGGTTAGAGATTATAGTATCATGTGGATAGTGATTAAAGAGTTGAGAGACTGATGCATTGGCAATTAAAATGAGTTTGTTTTGGGCAGTAATTATGCATTGATGTGAGTGCTGCCACTATAACCGGACATCCCACACATACACCTACATCAGCAGCGTGCCCTGTCCAATAGTGAGCTCTGCTGTATGCTAACCACAAATATTCTCAGAAGCCATTTGGAATCTGCCAGTGTTCAAACCCTGTGAAGTCTTTCCATTGCTCTATTACCCTGGACTCATGGACTGAGTCCTATGACTTGCCATGATACACAGAGGCTATAAAAGTGCTAATCGACCAGAATTCACTGAACTATGTATTCATGTAAATGCACTAGGGTATAATGTCTTCCTGTGGCACAGTCATGATGGGGCTTCAG
>JAZGTJ010007612.1:1200-22531 GCA_036877575.1 Botia almorhae
ATGTTAATTTGTAGAATTACATAATCATATGACTCATTTTCTTTTCTTTGCAGCACTGTGATAGGTCTGATGAACCGATGTGCACAGAAGCTGATCTCAGAACTGGTGCTACTTGTTCCTGCCCTTCATTTATTAAGAAAACCAGGGGTAAAGTCAGATCCCGGCTCAGCAGTGGATGAGCAGAAATGGGCAGGACTTATAAGTATCCAATATCAGTTGTTTAGAGAGGGAATTACAGAATACCCTGAAAAAAGGAGGTTTGTCAAAGTACTTATAAAATCACTTTAGTCTAAAAAACTTAAATGATGTAAACTAATAGAGCAGAGATGAAATAACACGTTTCTTTTTAAATCTGCAGCCTGATCTTTCAGCTAATCAAAAATCACTTGTCATTGACCAAAGATAAGCCCGACTTGTTGAAAAGCTGGCTTTCCATGGTGGCTTTTGAGGACGTTTGTAAGTTTGCGGAGTTAACAAAAGTTGTTCCTGAGAATGTGATGCAGAGCCTGATGTACCGAATGAAGGAGAATGAAGGAAGACAGTCTGTACAATACTCTGATTTCAACCACACAAAAACTGAGAAAAATCTTAAGGTAGAAAAAACGCAAAAATGAAAATTCATTTCTTATTTACTCACCCTGCGGTTGTTCCAAACCCTTTTTTTGGAAAACAATAAAAACAAGTTATTGTGGAAAACAATTGTTTTTAACAGTTTTCACATGCAGTAGATCTTTTCTCCACAATGATCATTCATAGTGTACGCAGCTGTAAGTTCCGAAATGCACTTAGTGTGATGAACAGACCTTTACCTCCACTGCAGCTGGAGAGAGCAGGTTTGGCATCATGGTGTTTGGTTAGACCGCTGAAAACCAACAACATTTGATGTTAGTAATGTCCAGCCTGTGCCATTGCTTATTCAAAACAGCTATAAGATTTTTTAAAAATGTCTGCATTTTTATTCCATAGAAAGAAATTCCAGCAAAGAAATAAGGGTGATTAAATAATGACAGAATGTTCATTTTGAACTGTTCCTTGATAAGCACACATAGTACATTATATTCCAGCCTTTACATGTCAACTAGTGTTTGTTTTATTGCAGGCAATTGAAAAGGTCCTGTGCTATTTGTTAAAGAAGGCTGAAGAGGAACAAGAAAGGTATAATATAGTTTTCCTATATATATCTGTGTGTGTATATATATATATATATTTGAATCAGATACTGTATTATAAGTCAGATACTAATGGTCAGATTTCTTTAATTGTCAGAATCATGAAGTCCAAGTCATTAGGTTCAATCCTCGAGTGTTGCAGAAATGTTTACAAAAGTGCTTGCCAGATCGCCAGACTTGTTTCACAGTACGGTGTCCCAGTGCTTGCCTTCCAACTCCTGCTTAAAATGTCTGAAATGAAACATGCTGTGCTTTCAAAGGTACTGTATCTTTAAGGTCTCTGTGTCAATAGACTTTGAGGTTGTGTGGTGTCTCTGTAAATAAATCATTCCATCTTGCAGGGTGGAGAGGACATGGAACAACAGCAAACACAGCTTTTGTCAGAGCTCAAAGACATACAGTTGGATTTCAGTCAATGGATAGATAGTCTGCTCCATCAGCCTCTGATGCAGAACTCCAAGCTGTGTTGCCCCCAAGAAATACAGGTATAGTTATAGCAGCACGTTTAAATTAAACAATTAGACTAGAATCTATCATTACTAGCTGCACCTGACATGTTGTTTACAATAATATAATATTAGTTTTTGGTTACTTCATGTATATGTCTATATTTGTAAAGACAAAATCAATTCTAAAGGTAGTTTCAAATGTCAATATTTAGATGTACATAGATTTACATCTATTGTCCCAGCTGAAATTTTCTTATAAAGCAAGTACACATACACAACCAATCAATAAATATGATTCTTTATTTTATTTATTCTTTGTAGTTGTGGAATGATTTGTATGGGATTGAGAGTTCATTACCAGGCGTCTCTGAAGACTGGAAGAGATTATTAGACAAAGACCTTAAACGGAGAGTGTCACAGGTAGGGTGTATATACATTTATCATTTCAGAAACATTTTTATTGGTTAATGACCGGTGAAAAAAAACATGTGGCCTTCCTTCTTTTGATCATCAGACGTCCGATTTCGACAAGATTGTGGTTTGCTGTCTGGAGACGTCAGCAAAAGCTATTGAGAATAGCCAGGCCAACATACAGTCTTGTTTTCAAGAGCTTTGTCAGTTAGCTGTTAAGAACAGATGTCAGGTAATGTATAGAATTTTAATAGTGAATAATAATGTTGATCTTCAGTGTTGTTACTTTTCCCAAGTACCTTCTTGTCAGTTCTTCTCCTTAACATAAAATATTTTTACTGTATGTAATTATTTTTAATTATCTATTTGTATCTGTCTAACTATTTGTCAATTATGTTATGTTTGCAGGCAAATAAAGAAGTAGATGTCTTATGTTATCTTTATCCTAAACACACGAATTGGCCGATCTTGTCCTCCATTGTTGTGCAGTCAGCGGCTCGCTTTGGAGAAGACCATGAAAGACGGCTACTGGACAACCAATCAGCAATCAGCTTTTTCTTGTCTCAAGGTATAGTGACTGGATTTAAGTTTTATGGTCCTGCCACCTTTTCCCCCACAACAACAAAATAAATAGCCAGAGAGAAACACTAATTAACTACAGAAATGGCTCATTATTAATGCAGCTTTCATGTCATTTCCACAGACAACTGGAATCAGTGGAAGTTGGATGAAGAGGCCAGTCGTTTAATGGCAGATAGTCAGTCAGACTTAAGTTCTCTGATTCAGACTCTTTGCCAGGGAAATATAACCCTGGGCCAACTGAAGACCATCATTAAATATAAGAGTCAGTTTCAGAAGGTTTACAAACAGTGTAAGTATTTCACACTTCATGTTTGTTATTGTTACTATTAAAAGAGGCATCAGTATGCATCAACCTTATGTGTGTTTCTGTTGCTATTAGATGAGAAGAACAAAAAAGAGAATGTATCTATTGATGTGACAGAGCTACTCATTCAAAGAGAAAAAGACCTCAAAGCCTTTGTAGAACAAAGAGAGCACATAAGGAGTCTCATTAATATGCTGGGGAAGATTTCTGATATTATACACGGTAAGATATCTTAGGATAGAAGTGATCCTCAATGAAAACCCAAGTCATTTATAAAGCTCTAAAGGTTAAAGCAAGGTTTAGATCATATTCATATGTTATTGTATGTAACTAGTGATAAAGATAAAACGTAAAAAGATAGAAGATAAAAAAGATAAAATGTATTTCTTTAATCGTGGGCACAAATGTTTCAGCAGTACCTGAGCTTTCTTACTTTGAAGAAAAGGTCAAAACTGATCTGGAGGCCAAAGCTTTGAATGAATTGGTTGAGGTGCAGACATATCTCACCAATGATGATTTGAAGAAAAATATCACAAGACGGGTGTTATGCTACAGTAATGACTTGGAAGTGCAAGACATGGCACGGAGGATGCATGAATTGAGGACAAGCAACCTTCTGCTACGCTCATGGCAGGAAAAGGCAACAGAATATGCTTTGCTGGTTCCCCAGTCATTGTCACTAAACCTAAATAAAGTCCATGATAGCATATGGAGGCCTTGTCTAAATGACTTCCTCAACCTTGGTCTACGGATAGCAAATGGAACAGTTTGTTTTCAAGAGCTGGACCAGGCTTTGGATTGGTGTGAGGACCAGGGTGAAGGAGATCAGCTAAAAAAAGAACTTGCTTTGATGGCCACCATGCTAGTTAATCAGGTTCCGGATAAGAACTGGCAGGAGCTTCAGTTTAATCAGATTCAGGAATATAGGTGCCTTCACTATGCTGCTGAATCTGCAGAGATCATACTGAAAATAAAAGATAGATTGCAATTACAAGGAGAATTCAGTGCAATTCATAGCCTGACACAAGTGGTAAGAGGCCAATCTTTGCTATGTATGTGCTATTGTTTAATTTAGTTTTGGGTCATATCGGTTTTATTGTTCTACATATAGGGAGACAACTCATTCAAACGAAACACTTTGGGTTCACTGAGTGATGATCTCATCAAAGCCAGGAAAAAGCTGGAAAATGTCAAACGACAGCACACAGCCTGTCTAGAGGCATTTTTGGAAAGTGATAATCTGAACAAATGGGTCAAAACCCAAATTGAAAGTAAGAATTGTGTATTATAATGTTGATTTCAGAAAACATCTGTAGTCATCAGATTTTCTCCTTACTCTTTCATTTATTTCATTTAACTTCTTATTTCATTCAACACCTTATTTCTAAATTCAGGTTTAAGGGATCTGAAAGCCTTTATGGAACTTGCCACAATTTCTGCTGGAGGGAATGAGGCAGACATTGATCGGCTAGCCTGTTTTGAAATGGCTGTAAAGGGCTACAGCCCTTTGCTTTACTCCTTACAGAACAGTGCAGGATTTGAAGAGTTTATTGTCTGTGCTAAGCAAGTTTGGAACACCCTTGACAAAGATGGGAAACTTCCGGATAAACTGGTTAGTTTGCATCACCATATGATACTAAATTTGATATAGTAATATATTTTTTTGCAAAAAATAATGATCATTTATTTCCTAGATCTTGTTCTAATCCAAACATTAATATGTACTTTTGTAGAATTATGCTGTATATTTCTTATTCAGTCAGATTTAACTTATAAGTGACAGCAGGGTTGCATGCAAGACCTGTAAATATAAGGACATTTCTAATTTGTGATTTCAAAGCCTGCAAATTTATTAGGAAATGTAATGACATGATTTTTACAAAATCACTTTTACAAAATCACTTAACGTAACTGTTTAACAAAACACCTGGAAAATTAATGGTCATTAAAGACATTAAAAGATATGGGAACTCATATACAATGGAACATCTGTAAACACACTTTTCATGAAGTGCTGCTGATATATAATCTTGTACACAGAGAAACTCCTGTCAATGGCTGGAATGGCTTAAAGGTTTAAGGGAGACACATGGGCCTGTTGAACAATCTTCTCTTTCCCTGGCCTTAGCCATAAACACTGGAGGTGTGTATTATGTGGGCTGGCCAATGGAGTTCACTGGAAAAGTAAGTAGACACTAGTTTAAAAATGTTTAATGGCAAAAGACAAATACTTGTATACAAATACTGTGGCTTTATATCAGACATTGTTAATCTTTTATGTATATCTGACTCAAGGACATTTTGTCCAAGTAGGTTGTTAAGTAAGTTGAACATACTGTTAGCAATAGAACAATGTGTTGTTGTGATATGTTTGTAGGTAGGCCTGGACAATGTCTTTAATATGAAGGTGATAAAGGATGGAGAAACAAAGACATACAGTCTTGATGAACTCCTCGAGCTGCACAATAAACTCATGTTGATGTCATCTAAGGGGGAGAATAGAAAAGAGCAAGTCAACAAGTTCAGTCAGGTGGGTCCTTTGTGCACAAATCATTTGCAGTACATTTTAAGCTATTTGGTTCTCAATTAAAGACCTGATTCCACTATCTCACATACACCTCTAGATGAGTTCGTTAAGGAAATGGAAGTTGGTTATGTAGCATTATACCTGTTTTTATCCTGTAGGTTTTTGAAGGAGTTCAGAGGATGGGTCATATCTTCCTACAGTTACGCACCTCAGGTAATATGCTCTTCCGAGACTGTGAAGCTCAGATAACATGCAACCCCAAAGAACAACCATGCATTAAGGTGAGCTTTTCCCAATTACGGAAAGATGTTAAATATCAGGGGGAGGTGCCTGAGGAGCTTCAGAAGGTGTGTCGCTCCATGGAAAACTTCCATACAGACTGGTGTTGCCACTTGTCTAAGATGCGCTCTCAGTATTATGCACTGAATCATTACACATCTGAGCAAATGGTCTGTCTTTGTGAGTGGGTCAGCAAAGTTATTTGCAAAAGGAGCATTGTGCCACAGCAAATGTGGCATCTTCTGGCGCATGTTAAACCAGACTGCACCATAAATGACATCATTGAGGCCTTTAAAAAAACAACTGAGGCAATTGAACCTATGGTTCTTGGAGATGTGTCAGAAGAAGCAGAACAGAATAGTGACACGGAATGTTTGGAAGAGCTGTGGAAGCAATTTAAAGAGAACATGTCCAGATTCTTTACCCATCAAGTGGATTTAAAAACACTTGGGCAGTTCCTCTCTGTCCTCTCTTCCATGAATCAAAGGCACATCAAGCGCAAAAGTCCTCAGGTTCTACATGAGGGAATACCAAACCTTGTACAATGCCCTGTAGTGGATTTGATTAGCACAGCATTATCCTTTTACACAGAGAGCCCAGAGCAACCTCTTCCCACAACTGATGAGATATTAATGTGCCAAGAGGAAACAACCAAAGAGGAAGTGGAGATCTTCCTTCGTCGATGTTTAGGATTCTGGGGTACTGAAATCAAACACAGGAAGATTTACACTTTGGTCAATCCAGGCTTACTGACCTATGATGTTGGTGTGTCCCTGGTGGAATGCTTCGAGACCCTAGAAAAGAGTGCTGGACCTCATTACTGTCTAGTGATGGTCTGTCCTGTAAACCAGGATAGATATGTTCCTTCCTTCTTCAGCAACTATAAGGTGCAAGCAGGTCTGTGTACATCTAAAGAAAGAAGTAAAGATTACCTTCACCATCACTTCCGTATTCCACCTGAGCTTGTCAATCACTCACATGTCTATCCAAGGGAACTCTCAGTTTGGATGATTGCATCTGAACGTCCAGCTGTTGGTATGTATTGTATTTTAAAATATTCTCTCATGGTAGGCTTTAGCAACAGGCAAGACATTTGAGGTTGATCTTTTTCTTTGTAACTGCTGCTGTCTGTGCAGGAAAGTCACTGTATGTCAAGCGTCTATTCGAGCAGTTCAAAACAGATTTTCCAGAAGCAACCTGCATAAGAATCAGACTCATTGAGCCCTTTGTTGACGTCAATGGATTTGTCCAACTTCTGTCCCAGAGACTGACTCCACTGAGAGAACAGGACCCTGTGATGTTGCACATTGATACAGCAGGAGTATGTTTTACAATTGTTGTGTCATTTATAGTGTGTAGTTTTATATGCTGTATGTGGTTAACTATTAACATTTCAGAATTTGTATAACTACATTTGTTTGCATTTCTGATATTTTTAATGGGTTTCTTGGTTCTACAGGTATGTCGTGGCTTGGAGGAGTTCCTGTTCAAATTACTTGTTTTGGGTTGTCTCAGTGACAGTAAGGGAAATATATGGAGGAGAAATCCAGCTCACTTGGTAGCAGTTGAGACACATCAATGCCTTGGTCTCAACAGTCAAACACAAATGGAGGTACAATTCTTGATTTGTACCCCCATACAAAAATTACTTCTTGTATTACATTTCCTTTTTTAGGCATAGTTAAAGCTTTCTCATTCTGGCACTAACTTATATAACCTTATTTCTGTGCTTCACAGACAAACCATGGGTTTTTGCATATACTACCTGCTATCTTTTGCAGACCCCCTAAAGAAGTCAAGGCTTTGGAAATAAGGAGAAAACAAGAGAGATATACATCCTTAGATCCCCTGATGGACATAGGAGAGTTTAAGAGTGAACACATTCAGAGACCGTACCAATACTTATCGAGATTTAATAGAAATTTGAACTTGGATCATTTCACTTATCAAGCTCAGTCTGTGGAGGGTGATCCTGTTGACTGTCTCCATCATCTTTTGTCAAATTGTGGCTTAAAAGACCCATCATGGGCAGAATTAAAGCACTTTACTTGGTTTCTTAACCTTCAGCTCAAAGACTGTGAGGATTCCTTGTTCTGTGATCCAGACTTCCTTGGTGACGATTTAAGTGGTTTCAAGGACTTCATAGTAAAATTCATGATTCACATGGCTCGGGACTTTGCCTCTCCTTCCATTGACATTTCCGACCAAAGCCCTTCCTTTTTCTCTGAGAATGATGATGAGGAAGATATCCTATCTAAACTAACTATTCGGAAGCGATGGGAAAATGAATCACATCCATACATCTTTTTCAATGCAGACCATTGGACCATGTCTTTCTTGGGATTTCATGTAAAGACAAATGGGATGATTCTCAATGCAGTTGATCCAAGAAGTGGCAAAGTATTAATTGGAAATGTGATGTCACAAGAGCTCTTTTCAGGCCTTGAGCGACAAAGAATTAACCTTTCTGAGGACTTTGACAACCTGTCTAGAGAGGACAAGATTCAAAAAATTTCCTATGTTGTTGGTGCTAAAAAAGGTTGGATAAGAGGAGAGTTTGATCCAGACCCTACATATGAGCTCACTGCTGACAATGTCATGAAGATGTTGGCTATTCATATGAGATTCAGATGTGAGATTCCTGTAATCATTATGGGAGAAACAGGCTGTGGGAAGACACGGCTTGTGCGCTTTCTCTGTGATCTGCAACGTGAAGGCAGAGATGTTGAAAATATGAAACTAGTCAAAGTCCATGGAGGTACCACTTCTGAGATCATCTATAAGAGGGTGAGGGAGGCAGAAGAAATTGCACTGGACAATCGCAAAAAATATGAACTTGACACAGTTTTGTTTTTTGATGAAGCCAACACAACCGAGGCAATCAATGCCATCAAAGAAGTGTTATGTGACAAAACTGCACAAGGAGTCCCTTTAAAGAAAAAGTCTGGTCTGAAAATAATTGCTGCTTGTAACCCCTACAGAAGACACACCCCTAAAATGATTGATCGCTTGGAGCGAGCAGGGCTGGGATACAGAGTAAAAGCTGAAGAAACTGAGGATTGCCTTGGTAAAGTTCCCATGAGACAGCTTGTGTACCGTGTGCACCCTTTACCTCCAAGCATGTTGCCTCTGGTATGGGATTTTGGACAGTTAAGTGATTTAACTGAACACTCTTATATTCGGCAGATTGTTCAACAACAAATAAGGGATCATGATTTGCCCCTTACCTGCCAGGAAGTGATCACAGAAGTTCTGGCTGCCTCTCAAAGATATATGCGCAGCCAAGTAGATGAATGCAGCTTTGTAAGTCTTCGAGATGTGGAGAGATTGATGTGTGTTCTGGTCTGGTTTTACAACCATAGGGATAACCTTTTTCCGAGTTGCCACTTTATCAAAATGGAACAAATGATATTGAAATGCTTGGTGCTTGCTGTGGGTGTTTGCTATTACCCATCACTTGAAGACAAAGGTCAGTACCTCTCTGCTGTCAGTAAATGCTTTCCTTCCCCGTTCAACTCTAAAGAAGTCCTGGAAAAGGAAATATCTTCATGCCAAGACTTTATCCTTAAGAACATTAAAACAAGTGAAACAATTGCTAAAAACGTGGCTTTGAAAGAGAATGTTTTCCTTATGGTGGTCTGCATTGAGTTGAGAATTCCACTCTTTCTTGTTGGCAAGCCAGGGAGCTCAAAATCTCTTGCTAAGACTGTTGTAGGAGAAGCCATGCAGCCTCAGACCTCTCAATGTGAATTGTTCAAGAAACTCAAGGAGGTTCACATGGTATCTTTTCAATGCAGCCCTCACTCAAGCCCTGAAGGAATCATAGGAACCTTTCAGAACTGTGCAGGTTTTCAAAAAGGTAAGAACTTAGATGAGTATGTGTCCGTTGTTGTGTTGGATGAAATTGGACTTGCAGAGGACTCTCCTCAGATGCCACTAAAGACATTGCATCCTCTTCTCGAGGATGGATGTATAGACAGCGAAAAGCTTGAACCACACATGAAAGTTGGATTTGTTGGAATCTCAAACTGGGCTCTAGACCCAGCAAAAATGAACAGAGGCATTTTTGTATCCCGTTGGGACCCAAGTGAGAAAGACCTGGTAGAGACTGCAGAAGGAATCTGCTCATCCTCCAGAACTGTTCTTCTCAAAATCAAGCAACTCCTGCCAAAATTGGCAAAGGGCTTCCTAAACATCTGTAAAAATGACAGTGAGCAGTTCTTTGGACTTAGAGATTATTATAGTTTGGTAAAAATGATTTTTGCAACAGTGAAAAAGTCAAACAAAGAACCATGTGACAATGAGTTGGCAGAGGCTGTTTTGAGAAATTTCAGTGGACAAAGGGAAGGTTTTGATCCACTTCATTACTTCCAGGACCTCTTCATGAATATTTCAGAGATCCAAAAACCAAGAACACTAAAAATGATTGAACAAAATCTGAACCACAGCATTGACGAAGAGTGTCGCTACCTTCTTTTGCTCACAACTAACAGTTCTGCTTTGGATATAATCCAACACCATGTTTTCTTAAAGGGAAATTACACATGTCCTGAAATTGTGTTTGGTTCAGGATTTCCAAAAGACCAAGAGTATGCCCAGATATGCCGCAATGTGAGTAGAATAAAGGCATGTATGGAGACAGGTAGAACTGTCATCTTATTAAATCTCCTCAATCTTTACGAGAGCTTGTATGATGCCTTGAATCAATACTATTTCTGCTTCAGTGGACAACAGTATGTTGACTTAGGACTTGGTTCACATAGAGTTAAATGTCAAGTGGACAAAAAATTTAGACTGATTGTGGTAGAGGACCAGGAGAAAGTCTACAAAAAGTTTCCTGTTCCTCTGAAAAACAGACTTGAGAAGCACAAAGTTGATAGGAGTACAGATATGATGCCTTGGCAGCACAGAGTTTTGGATAAACTGAAAAACTGGGCGCAAGAGTTCTCAAGTGTTCAACTGTCTGAATCTACTGAAGACGATTTTAGCTTATCAGATGCCTTTGTTGGTTTCCATGGCGATGCTTGTGCCAGTGCATTACTTCAGGCTTTAGAGAAACTACAAAAACAGAGCAATGATAAAGCTATTAAAAACAAGTTCAAGGGCATGCACATGAAAAGTGAGGTAAATCAGACACCTCACTCAATAATTGACGAAGATATGACTGGCACAGAGAAAATGAAGGAAGTCCCTGAGAAGGCACAAAAGGACTGTGTCTCTATAGAAGTTGAAGGCATGGTAGATGATGCAGAAGTTCATGAAAGCATTGAGACTCCTGGAGATGCTTTTGATCAAGTGGAAATAAATGATGATTCTGATGACCTTGAGGCAGGACACAGTATGGAGTCATCTGAGTCAAATGAAACCATGGATGAGGAAGAAGAGGCTTATGAAACTACCAAAAGCTTTCTCTTAAACTGTGCCACACCTGATTCAGTTCTGAGACTAAAGTACTCAGAATTTGGTAAACAGGAGAAAGACAAACTTCAGAAAATATATTTCCATCAGCAAAGCCATAAATCTCTCAGGGAGCTGATAGACAGCCATTTGAACAGGACTGATCAGGGCAAGAGCAGATTTCTAGAGGTAATGTTCACCTTTGTCGAAGTTTGCAGATAAAAGATACACTTATCTTTGTTTAAATATTCTTATGATTTCTGTTTGTAATTAAACTGTTAGGTAACAACATTCTCCAGTCTTCTCACTGGAGCTGATTTGAGAAGTCTTGCACCAGCCTTGGGTTTGTCTGCTGAGCAGGTTCTTCTGCTTTCTTTACACCAATTTGACACAGAAGCCTCTTTCTGCAGCAAAATACGGTATATCCAGTCATCATATTGTATAAAAATACACGTCAAACTTTAGCCATAATTGGTACACAATTTCTAATATATTCCTTTTCCACAGGTCTTTCCTCAGGGTTTCTGGGCCTTCACTACACATTCTCCTGATACAGATAGACATGGAAGAGTCCTTGTGCAAAAATGAACTTGTTGCTTCAGCAAAGTAAGTCTTTGTTGCTGGTGACTTTTAATAAACTCAATCAATGAAAAAAATTAAATGAAATTAAATTTCTATATTACGTTTTACAATTTATTTGTATATTAGTTTAGTAGCCCTTGGTCAAAAACTTCTCTTACCTGTCCTTAGATACTGTACCATGAATGAAGTCTCTTCTTTAATGTCACATGAAGGCAACTTTTACATTGTGTTCATCACAAAGCTCTCCAGAATTAGGGAGCAGTGTACAACAGGTGGCAATAAATACATTGGCTTTCAAGGGGGTGAGTGGAAGTACCATATGTTGGCAGGGCATACATTTACTGAATCTTTAGATTTTGTTAAATAAATGTTTTTATCTTTTTGCTAAAGGAGTTTGGCTATCTGTGCATATTGATGACCTCAGAGATTCTGAAGACATGAGTTTAGATATTGAAGCTTTTTGTGGAATAACAATAAGTGAATTAATCTTTGGGACAATGATGTCAGGTATGATACCAGCCGAGTCACGAGTCATGTATAGGGGCCAGAATATCATAGACTTGGGGGTTAGCTCTTTTGACTTGTGCTGGTAATAAACCACTTCTTGTTCCATTCTTTTACAGATGTCAAAGACTCAGAAGAAATGCAAACAAATGGATCTGAAAAAAAGAAGGTAAATGGATAACAATGGATTGGTTTAAACATACACATCAGAGCTGTGTCTTATGAGAAGAAATTTTACACATTTTGTATCTTTGGTTGGCAGGAAGGTTCCGTGCATCTTAACAGTTTGTCCCTGATAAGATCCTGCACCCAGAAAGCTGTTTCATTGCTAAGAGATGCAGACAAAAATACCTCCAGGAGTATGAAGCGTATGAACATACTGCTTGTCCTTCTGGGTAATGACCCTGCACAGACAGGAGGTCAGTTATTTGTATGTCTATTATCATTACAATTTTCCCCTTTTAAATATGTCATATTAAAAAAATGACTGAAAATTGAAATAGAAAGAATGTATTATGATGCCCTTAATGTTACAAGTGTCGTTTGTATGTGTATATGTGTTTTCAGCACGATTCCAGGAAGTGTTGTTAAGCAGGCTGCTGATTGCACTTAGGCAGAGAGAGGAACTGATTCCTAATGCAAAGGACTGGGCTTATAAAGCAGCAAAGAACCGTGAAGCTCTGCAGGAAGGTGGAACACTCCGGTACTACAGTGATGCATTGCCCCTCCATATTCAATGAAGAACCATTCATCTGTATGGCTGCCTCAAATCTTCCTTAATTTTTTCTGTTTGTATTCAGACACACTTTGTGGCGTAATCTACAGGGTGTTTTGAGCCCAGTGTTTGCCCGAATGTTGGAAATGTTGGACAGAGACTGTAACTTGGACCTGCTGCATGGGCTCAGTGAGGGTCTGGTCCAGTTCTGGCTGGATGTCTTTCAGGATCGACAACTGCTTGACCTAACCTTCTCACAAAATGCAAGGTATTTTCAAATGTATGATAACCTCACTGTGACATTTTGATATTATGGGGTGGAAACACATCAAGATGATGCTGTTTACCATCGTTAAAGCAGTTATTTTCCACTAAGTGTAGACCTATTTTCCTCCTCTAGCGCTCTAGAGCAGGAGATTCATGTTCAGTGTCACCTGTTTATTGGAGGAGAGGAACGGCCCTGTGCTGCTCCCTTCAGTTGGCTGATAAAAACATACTGCCAGCGTTTATGGGAGGAGTCAGAGTTTGTGCAAGGTGAGGTCTTTTTCTAGTTTTCTCATTTGTGTTGGATACTTAGCTAACCAGACACAAATCAGATTCCATATATATATTTTTTAAAATAACATTTTTAATGTTTTTGTTACTTAATGGTACATTAGAGAAACATGCTTACAACAGGTGTGTTTGGGAACCCTGACTTACAACAGTAGTGCAGAAGTTACCCACTTTACCTTAACTGTTTTCTTTTAACTGCATTCAGAACAATGAACTTTTAACACTTTATTCTCAGGCACTGAACAAGGCAACACAGAGAGGATTCAGCAGTTTGTTAGTGCTGTTTCAGGCAGCAGACTGGGCAGCTATATCGAAAAACTTTCAGAGAGTGAAAGAGCTGAACTGGGTCAGCGCTACCTGACTGACTATGTACTTCTGTCTTTCAAAGTTCATTCTGAAGAAGAGCTGCAGGTAAGATACATGTACACACGTTTATCTGTGAGGTAATCTGTTGTTTTATCTGTTGTGTGTGTGTGTTTTTAAATCATCATGTTCTAATTTGGTTGTGGGTTTGTGTGCATTTTTCCACAGGTCCTCGCTGCGGTAGTGATGGGTTTTGTGTATGCGCTGCAGAAGGAGATGTCAGTAACCCCACATCTTTCTCCACCTTGGGTCCTTGCAGCAGCACAAATCTACGCCCCTCGTCTGGACGCATTATCACATGCCCTTCAGCTCAACCCTCAAGTGGTCGGAATCATTCAGAAAAAGAAATCAAGCCCTGACATGGTGAGAACCAGAGGGTTTTAGCTTAAAATATCGTGAATTTTTAACTTTGGTTAGTTTAAATCCATAAACTAAAGCACAATAGTACCTGTTCACTTTTTTATTTAAACTTTAAGCTTTTTTTATACAAAAAAGAGACTGCAAAAAAGTGACTTGAAAACTTTTTGTTGTGTTGGTTTGTTACAGTGTGAGGATATTCTTGCTGTTGGTATGTGTGTTGAGGAAACAAAACTTCTACCCACAACATCGGTATCTAAATGCCAGGCCTTCCTGAGAAGGGTTGAGAAACTTCAGCCCTGTGTAGAGAGAGTGCTCACTGCAGGCTACAGCGCCCTCTGCAGCCCTGACTGTCTGAACAAGCTGGGTGCTATAAAGTGAGATATGAAAATTATGCTGCAAAATTCAACATGCTGTAATTCCAGAGGCATGATTTTACATTCTAAGATATACATACATATACATTAATGATGTATAAGATATTTATATTTATATATTATATTAATTTATTCATTGTGAAATCACAATCTCCTAGATCAGTGTGGCAGGGGATGCTTCTGGTGGCCTCTTTTATTGAACAGGTGGTTGTCAAGGTAAACGTAAGGGATGAAAGGATAGAGGCACTGACTCGCAAACACTGCAGCCTGTTACATGGGGTGAGTGCAGACCTCCTGTTTACTCTGTTTGTTGGGTGGTTTGTTAATGGTGACTCTTTAAAAGTCTGCTTGTAGGAAAAATACACTTTGCAGAAATACCAAAGGTTTCTAACTGATAAGTTTCTTGTATTTCCTTTCTCACAGCTGATGGAAGGATCTCTTTATTTAAGGAGCAAAGACATCCTTCAGAAAATCATCCGCATACTGAATGATTACTACAATGAGTCTATCAGCAGAGAACTACGGTAAACCTGCCTTTAACTAGACTGTATAATACTGTTTTTATATGAATCATACATTGACTGCAACCTTATGTATCTGGACTGTAATCATTATTGGTCTATATTTATTTTCTTATGCCTAATGTTATTATGCACACTGCTTGATATGTTTATTTTTGTCATACCATATGTTTCCGTGCAGATTCGTTTGTTTTATGTCATTCCAATTAGACCCTTAGTGGGTAGAATTTACTTAATAACTGGTTTTGTATTTGTTTTGTCTTCCCAGGTTTGGTGTGAAGTGTTCAGTATGTTTGACAGATCTGTCAAAGCCAGCTGCTCTTCCCTGTGAACATGTTTTTTGTATGGCCTGTGTGGAGAAATCTATAGAGAGAGAAGGAGCGCAATACTGTCCCGTGTGCAGGGCTCCTCTGCCCAACAATTACCGGCCCACTATCTCCAAAAAAACAGAGTAAGACTAAACTCTACATTTTCCCTTCTTAATTTCTGGCATTCATTGATGGGCTAGATGAAATAAACAGTTTGGCAAACAGAGCAGACACATTTCAATAATCCAGTCATATGGGACAAAATCATTGTATGGTGACAATGCATTGTGCCGTATGTTTGATGTCTTTTACAGTTTAGCTCTAAATCAGCATAACGAGATACGGAAATGTTGTAATGGCTTTTTCCTGGAGGTAGTCTCTCGCTTTTGTCTGACAAATAAACAAGACCCCCCAGAAGACTTGGTGGAACTGCTTTTCTCTCTCCTCATCTCAGCTCATGGTTAGACGACTTGACGTTGGTCTAATAAAACACAATGACCTACTCCTTATGATAAAATTTGTAGTTTATGATTTTTTGTGTATGTGTGCGCAAACAGGAGATGTTTATAAGACCAGAGAGCTCACCCCTTTTTTGGAGTGTGTCGACCAGAGCCCTGTGGTGCGCTCTGTGCTGCCCAAACTCCTTCTGCAATACAGGTGTCTGCTGCAGATCCAATTACACATGTTATTATTTTAAAGATACTATGATTTTAAAGTGCAGTATTGACTTTAGTAGTAAGCTACTGTATTCTCTCCCCTATTATTTTGAAATCATATAATATGTCCAGCTCAAAGCAAGTTAAGAAGCACATTCAAAGCTACTTAGAAAACCTGGAAAACAAGCTTCTGGATCAAGAGGACAGGACTGAACTCTACCGGCTCTTTGTTAACTGTTTTCAAGTATGTCATAACTTCTGTTCTTGCACCACATACAGTTTTCACTCAGAAGTGATGATTGATAAAGTACCGTAATCCTTACATTCTTAGCCGTATCCTTATATGCTGTTTTTATTGTGAAGTTATGCATTTTTGTGCTTGAAAGCAGATGTGTGTTTTCAGGATTCCCTGCACTGTTCTGGATTAAACGAAGCTGTTGAGGTGGAACTAAATAAAACACAACTACAGGTGAATGTAAACTTTCTCAGCCGATTGGCTCGTAAACAGACGCCTTCCAGACAGCATGACCCAGCTGGATTTCTGCTGTCTATGGCTCACCTCAGAATGTGTCTGGAGTCTGCTGCCCATATCCTGCTCAAAGCTGTCGGCCAACGACCAGGTGAGAGGTCTTAATCTTGGACCAGTTTACTGCAGTTTCTAATACCAAATTAAATTTGATTAATCAGTAATCTGATTTGAGTTTACGTGGTAAAAGTTACGTGGTGTCTAGGAAACCCATCTAAACACGCGGATCATCGCTATGGTAACTCAAATATTGTGCATATGTTTTCAGGGAATTGTGAAGATGTGGAGCTGAGGCTGTTGGTCCAAGTGCAGGCTGTGTGTGAGTACTGTAACAATGACTGGTACAGAGTTTACCTGCTCCGAGCCCTCAACAGGCAGGCCGGCATGGACTGTCTTCAAGCCTTGATCATCAGCACTGATTATGAATGGATCTTTCCTGTGGAGATTCTACGCCCTCATGTATGACTATACAAAATAGTTACTTTGGGGAATTGTCAAGAAAAACATAGCTGCTTCATGCTAACTGTGGTTTTCTGCTCTAAAGAGGTTGATTCCTGCTGAGGTGGATCGTTTTTTGTGTTGTGGTCCATCATACCGGATCCTCAGGGATTGGGTTGGACAGGCGCTGCAGGACGGCAACACAGATGGACTTAAAGATGCTCTACAGGTCATAGTCTACCTCTATAATAAATGTACAACACAAAGGTAATGAGGAGAAAGCCAGGTAGATGCAGTTAGTTCTAAAGATAACTAATGTTATAGGGGTAAAATCTGTTAGATGTTCTTCCAAACAAGCACTGTTGCTTATTTCACGTGTAACAGGTGCTTCTTAAAGGTACAGCAACACAAAAACATAGTATGGTTAATTTTAAAGGGTTAGAAATAGTGAAAATTAACAAAATACATATTTTGGCATTTGTATATTCTTTAGTATGCTTACATTTTTTGACAGCATACTTGCATGTTGCCCCTAGTACATTTACAAAAATACATGCTATCCACTTTACATTTAAATTTAGGTTCAATTTAAAAATTGATTATGCAATGCATGATGGTATGTTGTTCCTGTATTTTCTTGGATTGTAAGTAGTCGTCATTTTAATTTCAGGCGATGGATGGATCAAGCTCTATGAAAAGTGTCTTGCTGACTCTCGCTGTGTTCAGGCAGGTCACCTGTCGCCTCATGTCACCTGAGAAAGCTCTATATCCCCAAGAACAGGTAAAAGCTGCTTGACGCTGTAACAGAAACATATTTGAACATAAAAGCATTAGAAAGAGTTACAAAAAGACAAATAGAGATTATGCATTTTTAATCCTCTGCTAACAGGTGATTAGGCTTTTGGAGGGTGCCATTAGAGAGAACGTCTCAGGACATGTCCGAGAGCTGTGTACTGCTCTGTTATCCAATGAGATTGGAGGCCCAAGATCCCCCCTGAGACTCAGTGCAGATGTACCTGCTCAACGTCGCCCTCTACTAGAGCTTCTGGTCCATTCGAGTGCAGTGTTTCAGAGTGGGAACAGACTGCTCATTCCCCTCTACAACATTGCCACTCAACCTCAGAACATGACAGTAAGGATCCATAGTTCCATAGCTTTCCTGTAGCTCAGTGGTTAGAGCATGGTGTTAACAACGCCAAGGTCATGGGTTCGATCCCAGGGATTGCACATACTCAATGTATAGTGATCAATGTGTAGTATAATGCAATGTAAGTCGCTTTGGATAAAAGCGTCTGCCAAATGCCTAAATGTAAATAGTGTTCTAGACACACTAATGTTTAAATTAGGGATGAGTCACAATAGGTTGACCAGGAGTTCAACAACCATTTAGTTGATTATTGACTAATTCAAGTTTGGATTTGTTTGATTTTGGACTGTTTCTCTGCTTTTCCTCAGGAAACATTCCTGCCCACTATGCCAGATGACCACACCAGTGAGGTCAGGGGGTGGCTTAAAGAACAAGTGACAATGTATTGTAAGTATGACTTGACCGCTTAGGCCAGTTGCCATAAACATAGCTGCTTGGTTAAGATTGTGTCTTAAGAACTAACCTGACCAGCTAGCAATTAGGATTAATCAGTTTTACCTTTCGGTTCAAATTAGACTGATCTTCCTTTTGATGTAACTGACAAGAAATTACATAACTAACTTGTAAGACTTGTGTAGGCAATTTATGCAACTGGCTGCAGAAGAAATAATGTACTAATCTAGTCATGACAGTAAAACATCTTTTTTGGTGTTTCCTGTTGTTGTAAGTGATTGTCTTTTGTTTTTATCTTGTAGTTTGTATGAACAAGCATGCATGCCTTGTGGGCGAGGTGAGAACTTTTTTATTTCCTCTTATACAGGGATGAACGCTGTGATGTAGTAGTGTTTATAATCTTCAACCTTTTTGCTTTTATTTAGTGTGGCCGACCCATAGCTTTAGCCAAATGTGACACATGTGGAGTGCCTATAGGAGGCCTGAATCATAGTCCAGTGGCTGGTTTTACTCAAGCCCATGGGGTCACAGATCTGACACGACTAGGGCATATATTGGGGGATTCCAAAAACCGATCTGAAGCCCCAAACAGGAATCAGTCTCTAGCACAGTCCTGTGTTCTTCGTCTGTGTCTTCACCTGGCCATGTTGCAAGGGGCCATTCACTATCAGCAGGTAATGTCCTTAGTGATTCCAAGGAGTCATGGAGCAGTGTGTTTAGAAGTTTCTTCTTATTTGTGCATCAATGAAGTGAAACAATCGTGTTTTTCTTCCATCTTAACAAATGATAGTCACTTTATTATTTGCAGATCCTCCTTTGCTAAGTAATAAAAAAGTCTGTGATTTGATGTGCTGTTTTCTTAAACTAAGATCCTGACTCTTTACAGGATATCATAAATATGATTCAACCCACTGTTCATAATGTCTTTGAGTTCCTTTGGCAACATCTTGAGAAGGACATGGCGGTTCTTGGGAAGACTTTAAATCTCAACATAGACGACACCGCCATCATAGTTCATCTGATCCTCAGCAGGTTTCTACAGACCACTACAGGTGTGAATACTGTTCTCTGAGTAATACTGAGCAAGGTTAAACCTGCTTGATTTTTACACTGTTACTTTGCATGCATTTCACATAAAAGCCAATAAAAAACACACAACAATCACCCACAAGTGCCAACAAATTATATAATTAGGAAACTAGTATATGTATATGTAATTAAGAAAATGTATAGCCTCAAATATATATTCTCTAATAACTTATATTGATCAACTCCTTTGAGAGATTTCCTCTTGTGACTATGTATGTTTTGTCTGTATTCCTAATATCTGAGTCAAATAATTTATTGGCAGGTGATGGCCAGGATCTGTCATCACGCCAGTCCAGAGAGCAGTGGGAGAGCACAGTCTGTAATTCAGTCATAAGTCCTGTTTTACAGGTCAGTGTTTGTATTGTAGTGCACATGTAGTGAGTATCTAACTACTTTTGTGCAGTATGTTAACTTGCATTTTGTACCATTTTCCATTTCAACATTTAATCGTATGAATTTACTTTTAAATGCTAAACGGAATTTTTGTGCTGTTGGTGGTCTTGATGGTCATGTGATTCTTCACGTTTCATTTTAAAACCAAGATGTGTTACAATATACAATACGCACAGTGAACACTTTCTAATGAAATTCATTGTGTGTTGCTTACAGGATTTGAACAGTATGTTGGGCAGTGCACAGGATCTGATTGTATCTGATCACAGACTTTCTAACAGTCCTCTGATGAAGGTTCTGATGGGAGACCCTAAAGAAATCCTTCAGCTTCCGAATAACTGCCCCACCCACCACTCTGCCTTCTGGAGCCCTTCACCTGTCCTGACTGTAGAGAGCTTCTCCCAACAAACAGACCAAAATCAAGCACCCCTGCTCACCCTTTATATCAATAAGGTAAGTTCACAGAGGATGCATGACACTTAAGATAGGGTTTAAATGGAGTTGTTATTTGCAGCATTATTTTAGGCTGCTATATTGTCTAAATGCAACAAAATAATAACATTTCCCCTATATTTCTTTTAGCAAAACACAAAGTCCTACATTAAACCCATACCACTGGTTGCTATGTCAGGCTGATTGTTTTAATTTTATTGTGTTTATCAGGTGCATTGTATACGACAGCTGATTCATCTGCCGACTCTTGCTGCCCTGCTGTCTGATCTAATGAAGCTGTTTCCTCCAGGGTCTGACACTCAGAACTACACCATCGCCACCCTGCTACACAGAATTTCTGATGGTCTGTCATACTTATTAATACACCTGTCATTGCCTCTGCCCACTGGTAGAGATAACTGATTGATTTATGCATTTTGCATAGATATGACTTCTGTTTTAATCATTCAAACAGGCCATCAGAAGAAATTATTGTCTGACAGAGTAGAGATCTTCATGAAGGTGTGGAATCGTCTCAGAATGGAAATAGCCAATAACGGTAAGATAACAGAGATATGTATTTTTAATTTGGCGGGAAATTAAATTTCTAATCCAAAGCGCAGCCTAATTTGATTACGCCTTTAGTTGTTTATGTGATTGTAGTACTTTTAGCTAAGTAAATTCTGTAATGTGTATATTTCACACATTTATCAAACCATTAAAGTAGAGATACCAGGACATTTACACAGATTGCGATTTTTGCTTTTTTCACAAAACAACCAAAACAATTTTTTGTTCTATATACAGTATAAAGTTGATGTGTCTATTGTGCAGTCGTGACCTAATGGTAAGCGGGT
>JAZGTJ010007613.1:8825-22531 GCA_036877575.1 Botia almorhae
TGGTTTTAGGGTAAGGGTTTGAATTGGGTTAAGGTTAGGTTTAGGGTAAGGGTTGGGGTTAGGCAGTTAGTTGGGATGGTTAAGGTTAGAGTAAGGGGCTAGAAATTCTATTGTGTCAATGAATGTCCTCACAAAGATAGCTGTACAAACATGAGTGTGTGTGTGTGTGTGTGTGCTTTTTTTTACCACTGTGGGGACCCACAAGGATGGTAGAAGTCACACGCACCTACATTGTGGGAACAAGCCAAGGGTCCTGATTATGAAACATACGAAATGATGCTTTTTTCAAAATGTAAAAAAGCAGAAAGTTTTCTTTGAGGGTTGGGGATACAATATACAGTTTGTACAGTATAAGAGTCATTGTCTGTGGAAAGTCCACATAAGGCATAAAAAAACAACAACAAATAACAACTTTCCCCACATTTTTGTTTGCCGGTGTCCACACACACACACACACACACACACACACACACACATGAACCCAGCGTGGTTTCACCTGAATGTTGCGACATCGCTGGATACCTTTCTCATGTTGGGCAACTTCAGTCTTTGACATTTGTCCATGCGTTTATACATGTGCGTGAAACAACCGGTTATACCCAATTTTAACATTTGTTTGGACGTGTTCCAACACCTGAGGGTGTAACGTTCAAACAGACTTTGAAGGATACTGTGACTGGTAATTACAGCAGTTCTGTACGGTATGTTGATACGTTAATTTTCCATCCTCATGACGCAGTAGACATCACTTAATAGCATGTTGTCAAACGCAGACTCGGATTACAACTGCAAGACCCACACATGCACACAAAGTGAATGGTTTAAGAAGGCAGACCTACCAAGGTGGTACATATGAACCTTCTGTAGACATTAGCTTTTGCCAGCATTACTTTTTGAGTGTAAATCGTGTTCACTCCAAGCTGATGATATAGGCATTCGTTAAGGTTTATTCTCTGAGGCATTTAAACAAAGCTCTCTGCAGAATCCTGGACAGTTCTTTATTGGTACTATAAATCTACCGTCCAAGCTATATACAATTCATATATTTTTGCCTCTCTATTGCCATCTCGACTCGAAACATAAAATTGCAGGTTATATCCGGAATTAGTTATTTATGTGAATGAATTAAATTCTAAACAACTGTTGTAAGAGCAAGCTACAAACACTCAAACCCACCAGCACCCACACACACAATTTAGTAGCTGGATTGTTCTGTTTATACGTAATCACAAACAAGACAGTTCTCTGGAACTCAGACCCAACAGCTCAAATTATAAATCATTGTTATAAAATTACCATGTACTCTGTTGTTTTCATCCATTGTGTTTAGGACTTGAAAGTCACACTGTCAAATGTTTCTAAAAATAAATTAGCGTTTATCATTTAAATTCTTGAGCGAACAAAGTTTGTGTATGTCATTTCTTCTGGTTATTTTAATAAAGGGGTATGGGTTACATGAATTTGTAGGGGTGGTGGTGTTGTTTTTTGTGTTGGATGTATGCATTACACAATAATTTTTTGTCACATTGAATAAAGTGCATAAAGTGTGAATATATTTTATTTTGTCCACATTTGCCCATTAACAGTTAAACATGTAACGTTAAATAAATTATTTGGGGGAAAAAATCAACATTAGTTTAAAAAGTGTAAACATTACAGAAGTATTCAATAAATAGCATATTTTCATTAGATAATACAGTTTGGAAGATAAATCACATTCATTAAAATTGTGTGGTGATTATACTAAAGCTGCTTTGAAACAATGTAACATTGTAAAACAGCACTATATAAATAAAATCACATTTGAAGTGGAGCTCCTGTCTGTCCAGCAATACAGGTAGAAAATAAATAGCCTATTATAAAACCTCCAAGTTACCATATTTGTCATGGAAATTTAAATATGAACCTAAAACAATCAATGTTAAAATACTATTATAATAATATTGTTATAGTAAAGTATAAAATACTATAACATTTGTAATTAATATAGATAAAGCAAGAGCAGAATAAAGGCTCTTAGGAAATAGCTGTGTTATACAGTTGAAGAGAAGGCCCTTCCTGTTTTTTCTTCATTGAATGTTCAATAAATACATTTTCTGGATTCTCCTGGAAGTTCATTAAAAGAGGCTGTTTCGGCTTGTGTACTCTATGTTGTATGATCGCCTTCTGTGCAAGCGTCGCCTTATTGCTGTGCAGCAACCACAGAGTAAACACTGGAAAAAGAGAGTGCATTGAACAAACATTTTCAAGAACAGTCAAAACAATGTGGTCAGCCATTTAATAATGGTTAATGATCATTTTGTGACTAACGCTACGTGTTACTTTCAGTTATCATGATACGTACACACAGGAGAATCCAAAAAGGTATGAGCATGATGGCTATGGCACAGGGGACAATGATAGCCACTACCCACGCTGCACTTGTGCTGTTGTTTGTAGTGTTCAGCAACGTGGGGAAGAAGGTGGTTGCTACGGGTGCGGGTGTGGTAACAGTGCCTGTTATTAGCAAAAAAGTGGAAATGAAGTTAATACAAAGTAAAGACACTCTCAGCTCATCGAATACTGTGAAGCTGTTAATATTACAACATACTGTTATTGGTCTCGAGAAGTGCTTGGATGAACGCATTAGGAAACCTGATGTCATCTTCTGAGAAAACATACACGACGTTGGCCTCAATCACACTGGATTCATCCCTGGGAGGAATAAAATGTACAAAGACGAACGTAAGGATGCACATAAAAATGACCACAACCTGCTTGTTGTCATCTAGTCGTGATATCTGAAATCATTAGATATTTAAATGAAGAGTAATTTAAAGGCAATTAAAGAAGTCATGACTTACGTGAAACTGGCCGGTTGGAACACAAATAAAGGGGCTGATGGGTCGTTTAGGATCTTGTTCAGCTGAACAAGTTGACAATAAAAGCGCATCATTATTTTGCATATTATGTGTTATTTACAATTATAATGGAATTATCATGTTTATGAATACATTGTTTCATTTATGTCAAATAAGGCAACTGTAGATTTACATTCGAATTCACAACTTCACATATACTCGCACTGTTTCAAATCAGTCTCAAACTCACCAGTTTATTTATAGAGTCCTGGATTATTGTATATGTGCTGTTCTTTAATTCATCATTCTGATACATGGTAACGTTTTCGATTTCAAATGAAAACTTGAGGGCATATGAGTTCTCAGACATTTCTTTAAAAAAAGAGGAAGAAAAGGACATACATTAATAAACGCACACACATTTTCACTGCAATGTGAAATTATTGTTTTGCTGGCGAAGAGAAAACTCACTCGTATATGTGACGTTGGCAAAGCTCACAGGCTCATTGAGCGTTTGCGCTCTCAGGTCTCTCTTGAGACGTGATCTGAGGCGCGTGTCCAGCAGAGAGTTGGCTATCTTTAAGACAGCCTCCTCACTCGGAACGGGGCCTCGCGTTTTAAAAATGAGCTTAATGGAAATAACTACTTTCCGGATGCTAAATAAAAAAGCAAAAGAATATTAAGAGACAGGATAAACGAATGCAACAACCTCTTTTCCAAACAATCTTTAGGTGCTGCACTTACTAAGTTGGTGCTGGAGTTGTCATGAAGCCTGCAACGAAATTATAATTAAATAATGAAGGTCTTGTCGGTACAGAGCAATAAATGCTATTTATGGAGTATGACGATTAAAACGAGACTGTAGTTAACATTTCAGTATGTTGTTTAAATTAAGCAGTATGTACTGAATTCTTAGCAATGACATGAAACATACCATTTAAATTCTTGAACATTTCCTCTAGAAATTTACTGGGTGACTTGATTTCACTTTGGTAGATCTTATACGTCATGTTAGCCGTGATGTTACTGCCATTATTCCTGGATGCAGATTAAAACGTACAATGAAAAAAAATCATTCCTGAGCTTATTTATTTACACACACGCAAATCTGACACAAAATTAGTCACACAAAAGTCCATTGATACGATCAAAGCATTTTCTTTGTCCGCAATGATTAGAATATAAAATAATAAACATGACTTACAAGAAAATGGCCTGGTTGATTGGATCGAATGAATTGTCCGAGGTGTTGGTTAGGATTTTGCTCAACTGTACAGATACGGAATAAATACAGCTTTTAATTGGCTTTAAAAATTCATCTATGTTAATGTCATTCAAAGTCGTAACATTTATTGCTGAACAAAAGAATTAGAACCGTTTCAAACCCACCAATTTATTTATAGCCTTTTGGATTGCTGTGTGGGTGTCCTTTCTTTTATCCGATTTCTCTGCCATTGATACGTTGGCGATCACATATTCAAAATTGAGGGCAAATGAGCCATCAGAAATTCCTTAAAGAGAAAAATGTAACACAATTTAAGTCCCAGAAATACAAACACCCTGGAGAAGATGCTTGACAAATGTTTTGACAAAGTACGGTGATAGAATACGATTTATGTTTAAACATCACATTTACAACAAAAGGAAATCTGAAGATAAAGCGAGAGAAAAGGCAAACTTACTTGTGTAGGTGACATTTACGGTGTTTACAGGTTCACCAAGCTTCTCCGCTCTGCCCTCTTGTTTGGTTATGAGAGGTGCTGCCAGAAAAGTGTCAACCAACTGCAGGATTTTTTTTTCATCAGGTACGATGCGCGACGTTTCAAACACAAGATGTATTCGAATAATTGCCGTCCCAACTCTTAAAAAAAGAATGCAAATGTAAATAATGCATGAAATAACAAAAAAGAGAGAACAAAATATTATCCAATATTAAAAAATAGACCAAAATTTCTCTTACATGATCTTATTTCCACTAGTGGTCTCATGCTTGCCTGCAGTAGTTGTAGTTGTTAAACCTGAAACGAAATTTTAATTTAAAGGTTTCTTAACTTTCCACATTTTAATGTTTTGAAATGGCTGGTGATTGCCAATTTGGACGTACTCATGAGTAAATCAAGCTCTTCAAGATAGCTGACTGGATGCGGTACATCTCTGTTTTTGAAGGTATATTGCATATTGCCATGGATTTGACCTGATGTGCTTCTGGAAGAACAGCAAATATATTTGTAAGAAGCATTAATTTATGGGTATGACACGGTGAAACACGATGATATGGGTATTTTACTGAGAGTTTTTGAGACAAATGTTTTATTCAGATGTGTTGTTTTAATAGCCTGAAAGGTTGTGACGCCCATAAATATTCTACAGAAACAGATGTGATTTTAGGTCTTACATAAAATTGGAGGAGCTGGTTTGAAACTTCTGACTGCCAGGCTTATTCAGAAGAGTGTTCAGCTGCAGGGGAAAAAAATCATTCATCAAACTCTTTGAAAGATTTGCACTGGACCCAAACTCTTTCATTTGGTAAATTATGAATGCATACCTTGTCATTGATATCGTCTTGCACTTGCGTAAAAGTGCTGTTTTTGCGCTTAGGGTCCTCTGGCATGTTAATGTTACTCAGGTTAAATGTGAAGATGGCCGCATAGGAGGTGTCAGAGATTTCTGTTTGTATAGATATATTAATTTTAGATTGTGCCAAAGCTTGCTATTTTACTTCGGGTAGACAAGTTCATACTGTACATAGATAGCTTTTCACCTGAATATGATGACACTTACTTTCATAGGTGACATTCACCACCTTCACTGAGTCACCAAGTTGTGACTCCCTGGAGCCCCTAAGTTTGGTGATAGCAGTGAGGACTAGAGCCTCACTGGGGACTGGAGATGAGGAGCCAAACACCAATTTGCTTGTCACCACTGCTGAACCAGATCTGCAACCAAGGGCACCACGTTTGCTTAATACAGTTCAGGACTTTGGATTAAAATAATAACTTAATACTCAATACTTACTTTTGCTGTGAAGCTGTCACAGGGAACTTGCTCGCTGGCAGCGGAAACACAGTTGTTGTGGTCAGTCCTGAAATCAAAGTCAAATTGAATCAATATGATTTAAATAATTAAAATCAAACACTATACTTTTATGTGGTTTCCAAATTTCCAAAATGGCTGAAGATCACCAATTGAACGTACCCATGAGGAAACTAAGCTGTTCTTTATAGCTGACTGGTTGTGGCATAGCGTCAGCTTGAAAGATGTATTGCATATCACCATGGATGTTGTCTGATGTGCTCCTGGAAAAACAGCCAAGATGATGTTTGTAAGGCGCAGGAACTCATGTGTACGATACACTTTTACTGACACTTTAAGACAATTGATTTTTTGTTTCCAGATAGGCTGTTTTAATATTAAAACAACCTATCTGGAAAAGGTTATTCTGTATAACAGATGACAGTGATACATACATTTCATTTAGAGACAGATTGTGTTTTAAATCGTACGTGAATTTGGAAGAGCTGGGTTTAAACGTCTGACTGCCGGGCTTATTTAGAAGAGTGTTCAGCTGCAGGGAAAAAAACAAACCTTTAATCAACCTTTAATTTGCACTCGACCCACACTCTTTCATTTGGTGAATTATGAATGCTTACCAAGTCATTGATATTGCCCTCCACTCGCAGGTTAGTGCCCTTTCTGAACTCAGGGTTCTCTGGCATGCTGATGTTACTCAGGGTAAATGTAAAGATGGCTGCATAGGAGGTGTCAGAGATTTCTGTTCGGAAAGATATATTAATTTAAGATTGTGCCAAAGCTTGCTATTTATTTCTGGTAGACATGTTCATACTGTACATAGATATTTTTTCACCTGAACATGATGACACTTACGTTCATAGCTGACATTGACCAACTTCACTGATTTGTCAAGTTGTGACACTCTGGACTCCCGGAGAATGTTGATAGCATTGAGAACCAGAGCTTCACTGGGGACTGGAGAGGAGTTGAACAGCAGTTTGCTTGTAACTACAGCTGAACCAATTAAGGAGGTTAAAGGCAAACTTGTATGAGGAAGGATTTCATCTACAGTAATGGTTATAGGAAGTGTTGTAGTTGTAGGTATTAATGTATTTGTGGCAACCACAGTTGCGAGAGTTGGAAGTGCTGTGGTGGTATAGGTAGCCTCAGTGTTTGTTCTTGCAGCTGTGCTTGGAAGCCTGGGAAGTGTTGTAGTGGTTGAGGGTGTTGTTGTAGCTGTCTGAGAAACAGTTGTGATGGTTGGGGAAGTCTCAGTGTTTGTTTCTGCAGCTGTGGTTGACAGTTTAGAAAGCGTTGTAGTGGATGGAGATATTGAGGTTGTGAAAGCCTTAATTGTAGAACCTGAAGCAGTTGTAGTGGTAATGGGAGCCTCTGTCTTTGTTTGTGCAGCTGTGCTTGGGAGTTTATGAAGTGTTGTTGTTATTGGAGGTGTTGTGGTGGTTCTAAGGGCTGTTGTGTTTACGGGAGACGTTATTGTAGTAGTTGAAGCACTTGTGGTTATGGCAGCTTCAGTCTGTGTTTTTGCAGCTGTGCTAAACAGTGTTGAAAGAATTGTAGTGGTTGAAGGAGTCGTTGTGGTTAAGGCAGCTTTAGTCTGTGTTTTTGCAGCTGTGCTAAAGAGTGTTGAAAGAATTGTAGTGGTTGAAGGAGTTGTTGTAGTTGTCACTAACATTGTGGTTGTCGGAATTGCTGTTGTGGTTGTAGGAGCTTTCATTGTAGTAGTCGAAACAGTTGTGGTGGTCGGAATTGCTGTTGTGGTTGTAGGAGCTTTCATTGTAGTAGTCGAAAAAGTTGTGGTGGTTATAGGAGCCTCAGTTGTTATTTTTGCAGCTGTGGTTGGGAGTCTTGGAAGTGTTGTAGTGGTTAAGGGTGTTGTTGTAGCTGTCTGATAAATGGTTGTGGTGGTTAGGGAAGCCTCAGTGTTTGTTTTTGCCGCTGTGGTCGACAGTTTAGAAAGCATTGTAGTGAATGGAGATGTTGATGTAGCTGCCTGAGATACCAATGTTGTGGTTGTGGGAGCCTTAATTGTAGAACTTGAAGAAGTTATAGTGGTAATGGAAGCCTTTGTCTTTGTTTGTGCAGCCGTGCTTAGGAGTGTATAAAGTGTTGTGGTTGAAGGTGTTGTGGTGGTTCGAAATGCTGTTGTGTTTACAGGAGACATAATTGTAGTAATTGAAGCACTTGTTGTGGTTATGGCAGCTTCAGTCTGTGTTTTTGCAGCTGTGCTAAAGAGTGTTGAAAGAATTGTAGTGGTTGAAGGAGTTGTTGTAGTTGTCTCTAACATTGTGGTGTTTGGAATTGCTGTTGTGGTTGTAGGAGCTTTCATTGTAGTAGTTGAAACAGTTGTGGTGGTTATGGGAGCCTCTGTTGTTGTTTGTGCAGTTGTACTTGAGAGTGTTGAGAGAGTTGTAGAGGCTGGAGTTGTTGTTGTAGTGGTTGAGAGAGGTGTTGATGTCGCTGTCTGAGAAGCAGTTGTTGGAGCAGTAGTTGTAGTAGTTGAAGCATGACTTGTTGTTGAAGCAATGGTTGTTGGAGTAACAGTTGTTTGTAAATCAGTTGTGGTAGCTGGGGCAACAACTGTGGAAGTTTGAGCATCCGTTGTGGTTGTTGGAATGACACTTGTGGTTGCTGGAGTTTCAGTAGTTACTATTGGAACAGTTGTTGTGGTAGCTGGGGCATCAGTTGTCATTGTTGGAACAACAGTAGTTGTTGTAGCAGTAGTTGTGATTGTGGGACTGACAGTTGTGGTCGATGGCATTTCAGTTGTTGTTGTTGTCGGAGCAGTAGTTGTGGTAGTTGAAGCATGACTTGTTGGAGCAATAGTGGTGGTTGTTGGAGCGTCAATTGTTTGGGAATCAGTTGTGGTAGGTGGGGCAACAACTGTGGAAGTTTGAGCATCAGTTCTTAGAATCTGTGATGTGGTAGCTGCTAAAGTTGTGGTTGTTGGAGCTGTAGTTGTGGTGGTTTGAGCGATGGTTGTGGTAATCAGAGCTTCAGCTGTTGTTGATGAAGTAGCAGTTGTGCCTGTTGAAAGTTGTGTTGTGGTAGTTGCTGATGTTGTCGTTGTTGAAGCACTCGTTGTGATTGTTGGGGCAACAGCTGTGGTAGTTGCAGCTTTTGTTGTTGCTGTTGGAGCAGAGGTTGTGGTAGTAGCATCCATCATCATTGTTGGAGCAACAATTGTTGTTATTGGGGTGACAGATGTTGTTGTTGGAACAACAGTTTTGGTCATTGAAGCCTCAGTTGGTGTTGTTGGAGCAGTAGTTGTGGTAACTGAAGCACCAGTTCTTGTTGTTGGAGGATCTGTTTTTACTGTTGTTGGAGTACTTGTCATTGTTGGTGCAACAGTTGTCACTGTTGGAATATCAGTTGTTGAAGCAGTAGTTGTGCTTGCTAGAGCAACAGTTGTGGTCAAGAGAGCTTCAGTTTTTGATGGTGAAGCAGCAGTTGTGAAAGATAGAGTATCAGTTGTGGTTGTTGGGAATTTTGTTGTGGTAGGTGCTGATGTTGTGGTAGTTGAAGCATCAGATGGAGCAACAGTTGTTGGAGCAGTAGTTGTGGTAATTGATGCAATTGTTGGAGCAACAATTGTGGTTGTTGGAGCTTGTTGTGTTGCTGTTGAAGCAGTAGTTGAAACATCTGTTATTGTTGTAACAACAGCTGTTGTTTTTGTAACAGTAGTTTTTGGCATGACAGGTGTGGTCGTTGGAGCAACAGTTGTGGTCGTTAAAGCAACAGTTGTTTTTATTGGAAGTTGTGATATAGTAGGTGCTGATGTTGTGGTAGTTGAAGCATCAGTTGTAATTGCTGGCACGACAGTTTTGGTCATTGGAGCTTCAGTTGTGGTTGTTGAAAGAACAGTTGTTGTTGTTGTTGTTGTTGGAGCAGTAGTTTTGGTTGCTGGAGTGAGTGTTATGGTTGTTGGAGCATTAGTTGCTTTTGTTGGTGCAGTGGTGGTGGTTTCTGATGCATCAGTTGTGGTCATTGGAATAACAATTGTGATCATTTGAGCTTCAGTTGGGGGTGTTGAAGCTGTAGTTATGATAGTTGGTGTATCTGTTGTCGTTAATGCATTTGTTGTGGTCATTAAGGCATCTTTTCTGGTCGTTGAAACATCAGCAAACATTGTCATTGTTGGAGCATCAGTTGTGGTTGTTGGAGCAACAACTGTGGTCATTGATGCTTCAGTTGTGTTTTTTGGAGCTTCAGTTGTGGACGTTGGAGCATCAGTAGTTGTGGTTGTTGATGTAACAATTGTGGTTAATGGAAGTTGTGATGTGGTAGATGCTGATGCTTTGGTTGCCGAAGCAGTAGTTGGAGCATCTGTTGTTATTGTTGAAGCATCAGTTGTGGAAGTTGGAGCTTCAGTTGTATTTGCTGGAGCTTCAGTTGTGGATGTTGGAAGTTGTGTTATAGTCATTGGAGCAGTAGTTGTGAAAGATGGAGCATCTGTAGCTTTTGTTAGAGTAACTGTTGTTGTTAAAGCAACAGTTGTGGTTGTCGAAGAAGAAGTTGGAGCAACAGATGTGTTTGGTGGAGCAACAGATGTTGTTGGAGTAATAGTTCTGGTTGTTGGAAGTTGTGTTGTGGAAGATGCTAATGATGTTGCTTTTAAAGCTTCATTTGAGGTTGTTGGAGGGTAAGATGTGGTTGTTGGAGCCTCAGTTGTGGTTGTTGGAGTGATAGTTGTGGTTGTTGGAAGTTGTGTTGTGGAAGGTCCCAATGTTGTGGTTGTTGAAGTAATAGTTGTGGTTGTTAAATCACCAGTTGTGGTTGATGGACGTTGTGTTGTGGAAAGTGCTGATAATGTTACTGTTGAGGCATCAGTTGTGGTTGTTGGAGCTTCAGTTGTGCTTTCTGGACCTTTAGTTGTGGATGTTGGAAGTTGTGCTGTCATTAGAGCAGTAGTTGTGGAAGTTGGAGCATCTGTTGTTGCTGTTGAAGCTTCATTTGTGGTTGTTGGAGGTTCAGTTGTGGTAGAAGAATCAGTTGTTGTAGGTCCTGATGTTGTGGTTGTTGGAGCACCAGTTGTGCTTGTTGAAGCACCACTTGTGGCTGTTGAAGCACCAGTTGTGTCTGTTGAAAGTTGTGTTGTGGTCGTTGGAGCTTCAGTTATGGTCGTTGAAGCTTGAGTTGTGGTTGTTGGATCTGCATTTGTGGTTGAGGAATCAGTTGTTGTAGGTGCTGATGTTGTGGTTGAAAGTTGTGTTGTGGAAGGTGTTAATGTTGTTGCTTTTGGAGCTTCATTTATGGTTGTTGTAGCTTCAGATGTGGTTGTTTGAGCTTCAGTTGTGGATATTGGAAGTTGTGTTGTAGTCATTGGAGCAGAAGTTGTGAAAGTTGGAGCATCTGTTGTTGTTACAGTAACAGTTGTGGTTGTTGGAGCATCAGATGTCATTGTTGAAGCATCCGTTGTGGTCATTGGATGTTGTGTTGTGGTAGGTGCTGATGTTGTGGTTCTTAAAGCAACAGTTGTAGTTGTTGAAGCGCCAGTTGTGGTTGATGGAAGTTGTTTTGTGGAAAATGCTGATAATGTTACTGTTGAAGCATCGGTTGTGCTTGTTGGAGCTTTAGTTGTGGTTGTAGTAGCTTCAGTTGTGGTTGCTGGAGCTTCAGTTGTGGATGTTTGAAGTTGTGTTGTAGTTGTTGGAGCAACAGTTGTGGTGGTTGGAGCTACAGCTGTGGTTGTTGGAAGTTGTGTTGTGGAAGATGTTGATGTTGTTGCTATTGAAGCTTCATTTAAGGTTGTTTGAGCTTTAGATGTGGTTGTTGGAGCTTCGGTTGTGGTTTTTGGAGACATAGTTGTAGTTGTTGGAAGTTGTGTTGTGTAAGGTCCTAATGCTGTGGTTGCTGAAGCAACAGTTGTGGTTGATGGAAGTTGTGTTGTGGAAAATGCTGATAATGTTACTGTTGAAGCATCAGTTGTGGTTGTTGAAGCATCAGTTGTGGTTGTCGAAACATCAGTTGTGGTCATTGGAGCTTGAATTGTGGTCGTTGGAGCTTCAGTTGTGGTCGCTGGAGCTTCAGTCGTGGTCACTGGAGCTTCAGCTGTGGTAGCTAGAGCATCAGTTATGGTTGTTGGAGCTTCACTTTTGGTCGTTGGAGTGATAGTTGTGGTTGTTGTAAGTTGTGTTGTGGTCGTTGGAGCTGGAGTTGAGGTTGTTGGAGCTTCAGTTGTGGTTGAAGAATCAGTTGTTGTAGGTCCTGACGTTGTGGTTGTTGAAGCATCAGTTGTGGTCATTGGAATTTGTGTTGTAGTCATTGAAGAATGAGATGTTGTTGTTGAAGCAGTAGTTGTGGTTTTAGGAGCTTGAGGTGTGGTCATTGGAGCAAGAGATGTTGTAGTTGGAGCAGTATTTGTGGTTGTTGGAAATTGTGTTGTGATCGTTGGAGCTTGACTTGTGGTCGTTGAAGCTTCACTTGTGGTCGTTGGAGTTATAGTTGTGCCTATTGGAAGTTGTGTTGTTGTCGTTGGAGCTTTAGATATGGTCGTTGGAACTCTATTTGTGGTAGTTGAAACATCGGTTGTGGTAGTTGTAGGTCCTGATGTTGTGGCTGTTGAAGCACCAGTTGTGGCTGTTGGAAGTGGTGTTGTGGTCATTGGAGCTTCAGTTGTGGTCGTTAGAGCTGTAGTTGTGGTAGTTGAAACATCAGTTGTGGTAGTTAAAACATCAGTTGTGGTGGTTGGAAGTTGTGTTATGGAAAATGCTAATGTTGTGGTCCTTGGGGCTTGACTTGTGGTCGTTGGCGCGTGACTTGTGGTCATTGATGTTGAGATGTCAGACTTTGTTGTTGGAGTAGCAGTTTTGGTTGTTGGAGCTTCACTTGTGGTAGTTGGAGCATCAGATGTTGTTGTTGGAGCAGTAGTAGTTGGAGTATCCATTGTGGTTGTTGGAAGCTGTTTTGTGGTAGATGCTAATGCTGTGGTCGTTGGAGCTTGACTTCTGGTCATTGGAAGTTGTGTTGTTGTCGTTGGGGCTTCAGTTGCGGTCGTTGGAAGCTGTGATGTGGTTGTTAAAGAATCAGTTGTGGTTGTTGGAGCAACAGTTGTGGTTGTTGATGTATCATTTGTTATATGTGCTGATGTTGTGATTGTTGAAGCATCAGTTGTAGTCGTTGCAGAATCAGTTGTGGTAGTTAAAACATCAGTTGTGGTTGTTAGAAGTTGTGTTGTGGTAGATGCTAGTGTTGTGGTTGTTGGAGTTTGACTTGTGGTCATTGGAGTTTGACTTGTGGTCTTTGGAAGCTGTGTTGTGGTTGTTGAAGCATCAGTTGTGGTTGTTGAACCTTGAGTTGTGGTTGTTGGAGCAACAGTTGTTGTAGCTGCTGATGCTGTCGATGTTGAAGCATCAGTTGTAGTTGATGCAGAATCAATTGTGCTTGTTGGAAGTTGTGTTGTAGTTGTTGCAGAATCAGTTGTGGTGGTTGAAGCATCAGTTGTGGTTGTTGGAAGTTGTGTTGTGGTTGCTGGAGCAGTAGTTGTGGATGTTGGAGCTTGGGTTGTGGTCATTGGAGTATCAGTTGTTGTTGTTGTTGGAGGAGTTGTTGTAGTTGGAGCATCAGTTTTGGTTGTTGGAAGCTGTGTTGTGTTAGATGCTAATGTTGTGGTCGTTGGAGGTTGACTTGTGGTCATTGGAAGCTGTTTTGTGGTTGTTAAACCATCAGTTGTGGTTGTTGGAGCATCAGTTGTGATTGTTGGAGCAACAGTTGTGGTTGTTGAAATATCAGTTGTTGTAGGTGCTGATGTTGTCGTTGTTGAAGCATCAGTTGTAGTTGTTAGAGCAACAGTTGTGGTTGTTGAAATATCAGTTGTTGTAGGTGCTGGTGTTGTGG
>JAZGTJ010007614.1:0-22525 GCA_036877575.1 Botia almorhae
TTGTTGACTGAGTCTAAGTGAATTAGCAGTAGTGTTTGCTAACGCAGGTGTCGTTTTGCATGGGTATCACGCACGTCGCATGGGTATCACACACGAGGTTTTGCATGGGTATCACACACGAGGTTTTGCATGGGTATCACGCACGAGGTTTTGCATGGGTATCACACACGAAGTTTTGCATGGTTATCAGGCACGTCTTTCTTTTGCACAGACCCTTGTGAAGCTGCTTTCTACGCGGGACAGCAGTGTGGTATTAGGGGCTCTTCTGGCCCTCACCACACTAGCTGAGGGGTGCGTTTATAATATCACACAACATCACGTCATATAATATTACAGTCTATGTTTTAGTCTGCTTGGCCTAATTAGTCATTCTTTTAATTTAGTCAAGAATGCAAGGAGAAGATCGGAGAGCTGTCTATTGTGGAGCCTCTTCTAGTTGTGTTGCAAGAGTATGATATGTTGTCTAAAAGGTAAGCCGGATAATATGTCAATCGTCAACTTTGATTTCATTGATGAAGTACGCATGAAATGCGATATTTAAGACACAGCCTTTTGCATTCATGCAAAGGGGCACGCACTTTTATCCAAAGCAACTTACAGTGCATCCAAGGGCTAAACTTTTTCAGTATGTGTGTTCCCTGGGAATCGAACCCACAACCTTTGTGTTGCTAACACAATGCTCTATAAGTTAAGCTGCAGATACATTTGTGTTTTCTCCTCTCAGGTTGAGCGCAGAGCTGCTGAGGTTATTGTGTGCCGTGCAGTGTGTTAGAGAACAGGTGCGTCAATGCGACGGCGTGCCTGTGCTCCTGAGCCACCTGCATGCCGAGCATGTGAAGCTTCTGTGGAGCACCGTGTGGGTCCTCGTGCAGCTGTGTCAGGATACGGACACCAGCGCTGAGATCCGGGCGTGGGGGGGCGTGCAGCAACTCCTGCGCATCTTGCATGGGTGTGTCTTTTGCACGGGTGCTTGTTTGGAGCTTCATGATCTATAGATGCAATCACAGTCATGCCAACCTTTTTTCTCCAGAGATCGAGTCTATGTGTCAGATCGTTCCACCATAGACACGCTCTCCAGCGCCAATGCAGCTGGCAGGATCCACAGACAGCATGTGTCTGCGGAGGTCAGTGCTCAAGAGACAGCGGAGAACATTATGAATCTACAGGCAGGTGAGGACCAATGCAGAATCTTCTGTATGATTTCTAAATGTTCCCCTTTAGGGATGAATACTGGAACCACTAACCCCCATCCATTTTCCCAGCATGCTGTGCAGCGATTACTGAGCTCGTATTGGACGACACCACGGCACATAATGTAGTGCAGGTAGAGTGTTGCACTTTCTGTTTACTTTAAAATGAAAGATATTAAAGGCAGGGTAGGCGATTTATTTTTCTAAGTGGTCTAAATATATATGTATATATTTATGTATCTTCTGTGAAAGACGCAGAACCACTAAATGTTCGTCCAATCATTGCATTCGGTCTAATGTCCTAATTGCCTGTCAGATTATGTATTTGCATACCTCCGCATGCTGTTGGAGGAGGCGTGGCTTTGGAGATCGCTCTGAACTGAGGGCGGGATCTTATCCTTTAAAAAAGCTAGCTTGCTATTGCTAGCCTCTCTGAATTGCCTACCCTACCTTTAATGTGTAGTATGAGTCCGCAGTATTTAAATGTAATAATCCGCTCTACATTCATGATGGCGTTATATTTTAGGAGAATGGGGTGTATATAATCGGCAAGCTAATATTACCACAAGCGTTCAAAGGACCTCAGGCGAAATCTTTACAGGTCTGTCAATCTTGTGAATAAATTCAAATGTGATTTACAGTCAGCTGCACGTTTCATATGACATACTCATCACAAATTTAACATTGCTGCTTATTTATTTTAAAGTGTTATGCTTTGAGAGCCCTACGGTTCCTTTTTAGTATGGAACGCAACAGACATCATTTTAAAAGGTATCAGTGTTTTGATTTTATAATCCAGATGGAGTGAAGTAAGAGCTTTGAGTTCACGCATACTGTATTTCTTTTTCTATTCACAACGGTCGTGTTGTTGGTTTGTTCGTCTGTTCCAGACTCTTTTCCCCGCAGCTGTTTGAGATGTTTATTGATGTCGGACATTATGTGCGGGACATTTCTGCATATGAGGCACTGCAGGAAAAAATCGCCCACTTTTCGGTAAGACACACCGAGTGTGGCATCAGGCCTCAAAGAAGCAATTATTTAAACCAACGTAAATGTTTAAAAATGGTATTTAGGTGTCCATGGGGGAAGCTAGTGTACAAATGAAAGGGGGCGTGGTGTACTCACGGTGAGAAGAGTGCCGAATGGGTGTTGTCCATGTAAGGGGTGGAGTCACCAAAGATACCAAGTTTGCAAACTGAATGAAAACAGTTTATTTACATTTAAGCATTTGGCAGATGCTTTATCCAAAGCGACTTACGTTGCATTATACTACACATTGTTTCTAAGTGGGTGCAATCCCTGGGATCGAACCCATGACCTTGGCATTGTTAACGCCATGCTCTAACCACTAAGCTACAGGAAAGCTATTGATTATCGTTTTGAAAGAAAAAAATTAAATCTAACTTCAGATTTCTGTCTTTGCCGTTACACTTGTTTGTCTGTAGGAGGAAGAGCTGGATGCGCTTAAGGAAAACATAGAGACAGTGAACCAGAATCGACCCCCGTTGAGAGTTATTAATGGTTATGCTGTTTTAGATCATTTGGGCAGTGGAGCCTTTGGCAGCGTCTATAAGGTGAAGGCGATTTGTCCTGTTTATTTCTACAGCTGTCATTAATCTCGGTGACAGTGAAATGGACTCATTCTTTTTGGCACCATTTAAAGGTCCGTAAGCAGTGTGGACAGAATTATCTGGCACTGAAGGAGGTCAATGTTCACAATCCAGCTTTTGGCAAAGACAAGCGCTCCAGAGACAGCAGTGTTGAGAAGATCGTGTCAGAGCTAACCATCATTAAAGAACAGGTTCATAGGCACTCTCACTCAAAAGCATTACCCAGCTAACAATTTAAGGTTGCAAGAACGTTTCCCTAATGTTTCCATTACGTAACATAACATTAATGGTACTTTGAATGTTCTAGGAGTGTTCTATGTTTTTAGACATTGTATTAACGTTATTGCTTGGTTAAAAGGACATTATTAAAACCTTTTTAATTCTGTGACATTTCTAAAACATTCCACTATGTTGATGTTTATGTTACAACTTAAGAATAACTTTATATATATGTGTTAACAAAGTTCTACTAACGTTAAGAACTTTTACTTTTAAGATTGTTTTTAATATAGAAGACCTTTCGAAAACATTAGCAAACGTTCTAGGAATGTTCTCTGTTAGTTGGGTAACGTCTCAACAACGAAAATCAATTCGAAATCAGATTCAAAACAGTTTTGTCATTCTTCATTGTAATTTCTTTTAGATGTCACACCCCAACATTGTAAAATACTACAAAACATTTTTAGAATGTAAGTATGCGATGTGACATTTAAAATCATTCCTCCAATCATCAACCTTTAATACGCTTTACAACTGACGGTGTGTTTGTTGCTCTCAGCTGATAAACTTTACATCGTGATGGAGCTCATCGTAGGCGCTCCGCTGGCAGAACATTTTAACTCTCTGAAAGAAAAACAGCAGATGTTTACTGAGGAGAGAGTGTGGAACATCTTCATACAGGTGAGGCTCTGAACAAACCACACGAATGAATGATCTGAATAAAAAGTGAATAACGTTTATGTTGATACCTCCACAGATATGTCTGGCTTTGAGATACTTACACAAAGAGAAACGAATCATCCATCGTGATCTAACTCCAAATAATATCATGCTGGGAGAGAGAGATAAAGTCACCATCAGTGAGTCCATCAGAAACAGTGTTGATAGAGTTCCTTCGATAAGAATAAGAGTGTTGCAAACCAAGAGTCTTTTAACAGCTGTAATCCGTAACTTTAATGGTTCGAAATAAACAAAACTCAGTTATTGAGCAAGTGCATAACAGATTAGCGTTCAAAACGGTCTGCTTACCTTACCCTGATTCCCAACGGAAGGTTCATAATAAAGATTTGTCATTTAAGCTGTTAAAAATGACATAAAATGACAGTTTGGCTTCATTTGACTTCAAACTACACAAAAAAAGTTTGTGTAGTTAAGTAATGTGCAATTTTACGTTTCAAACAGAGGTGGCGATAGAGAGGCGGATTGTGGCTTTAAAAACATCAGTAACATACTTTGTCAAGTGTGTCCATCTGTGTATAAAAATGTCTAACTAATATATATTTAATCTTCCAGCTGATTTTGGTCTTGCCAAACAGAAACAGGAGAACAGTAAGCTGACGTCAGTCGTTGGAACAATACTGTACTGCTGGTGTGTGCTGAAATCATTCGCGTATTGTTTGAAGGTGGACATTAGTTGGAGTTTGATGTTTATGTTCTTAAACAGTCCAGAGATCGTGAAGAACGAGCCGTATGGAGAGAAAGCAGATGTGTGGGCTGCAGGCTGCATCCTGTATCAGATGGTCACTCTCTCTCCTCCCTTCTACAGTGCTAACATGCTCTCACTCGCTACTAAGGTGACTTAACTTACTAGTAAGGGAGGCATTGTGTTTTTGACATTCACATTTTTTAACTTCCAATAGTTCCTCTATTGGAATAGAGGGACTATTGTAGCCCCTCTATTATAGAGGGACTATTGTAGAGGGCCTATTGTAGTCCCTCTATGTAGCCCCTCTATTAATGATTTCTCTATATTCCTCATGTCTCTAGATTGTGGAAGCAGTTTATGACCCAGTGGAAGATGGAGCTTTCTCTGAGAAAGTTACAGAAATGATTAAATGGTATGAGTTTCCTGATGAGCTTGAGTGTATTTTTCCCTGGAGTTCTGGATTTCCTGGGAAGTCTGCCGGGGAAAGCAGCTAACATTTTGGGGTTGCAGGAATGTTAAAAAGTTTCCGTAACGTGTCCGTTAAGTAACAAAAAGGTGTAAAGTTTTAGCCAGTCAACATGTCCAGTTTTTTAATGTTGTATTAATGTTATTGTTTGGTTATAAGAACAACATTTTTAAAATGTTCCACTAGCTACCTAATACTAATGTTGATACACTATATAATGTTAGAAAAATGTTCCATTATTGTTACAGCAAGAACTTTTTGATGACTTTGAGAAAACTTTAGCCAACATTCTGAGAACCTTCCCTGTTAGCTGGGAAGTTGGTACTCCTATGTTCAGCTGTATAACTACTTTTAATGTTGCTTTGTGATGCTAAATCATTTTGGATGAAAAATGTCTGCTACATAAGTGTAAATTATTCTGGTTTGTCTTGTCTTGTCCAGGTGCTTGACTCCTAATGCAGACGTGCGTCCAGACATCATTGAGGTCAGTTCCAGAATTTCTGATATCATGATGAAGTTTGTGGACAGTCTCTGTGCATCCCATAATTCACTGGAGAGAAGGGCAGAGCGAGACAGGAAGAGAGCTCAGAAGTACTTCCTGGAGAGAAACCGGACCAGGATGTGTGGCCCGCAACAGGTTTGCTCAGAAAACTGCTGTTATAGTATGTGTGTAGGTTAATGACATGCAAAATATTCTGTGCATGTTGTTTTAATTTCAGAGTCTCAAAGTACAAGATGCTCACGATGGAGCACAGACACCGAGTTTTGAACCTTCTGCATCTGTTTTATCCAGTCATGGAGAAGAAAACCAAAGCCAAGGTTACAACGTTCACACAATAAACATCAGTAACTTCTGTCTCTGCTCCAGCAGTGTGTCTAAAGCCTGAAACACAACACACACATGAAAACAAACCTTTAGCTACACATGATAGTTAGCTATTTGAATAATATCTGGTTTAATAATGCAGAGATCGGAAGGTCGCTCTATCGCCCCCTTGTGTACAGGATTGTAATGTGTTCTTGAATTACTGTAGTGCTATGTACAACAGGACTGTATGCTTACACTGTATTGGTCAAGCATGTAGCTTTGCACACTTTTTGCCTTATGAATAGATGGTAGTTTTTTATGGTGGTCGGTAGTTAACTAACAGTTCAAAACCCTATGTAAGCGAAAGTTCATCAGTCCTTTGTTCAAATACTTTAGCTAATTTAGGACCATATTTCATTTTTAATTCTTTCTCCATTTCAAAATATGTAGAAATGGCCCAGGAGAGCGTAAAGTGTTCAGATGAGCTAAACCTGGTCAGGTGAGTTTACACAAGACTTCATTTACCCGTCTGGAATTAATTAGAATGGAGTTGATTTTAATGCTTGTGATGTATAATCAGTAAAAATCCTTCTGCATTACATCCAGCAGTGGAGATTCTCAGAAGACAAAAACTCGTCCAGGTAAATATTCTCACTTAATCTTTGCTGTTAATGTGCATTTATTTAAATGAATTGCATGCGTTTGCTTCAGCTGGTTCATATAGTATTTCTGTTTGATTTGTTCATAATAACACACTGCGGTCTAACAGTGCAAATAAATTAAACTGGTTTCGGGTTTGCTTTAAATTTGTGCTGGAAATGAATAGTATTATAATTAATAATTAATGTTTATAATTAAAAATGAATCATGCTGTAATTAGTTGCTTTTGTCTGACATTTGTTTTTCAGCGTCTGCAGGCATCTGTCTGTCACAGAGAAAAGTTCGACAAATCGATGATCCAAACCAAAGGCTACTTGAACTTCTGCATAAGATTGTGTTCATCACTCAGGTCAGATTCAGCTGGACTTACTTTGTTCTATATAATAATAATAGCTATTATTATTATTGAAACTTAACTAGTGTAGAATGTGCAGTTAAAGGTGTGTTTATCAGCATTATGCAGCTTTAAATGCGACAGAGATGGAACCTTCGTTTTATCATTTTCGGTTCGTCAAATGCATTTTCCAGAATGATTCCGTTTCTTTAAATTCTTAAGCCTGTTTGATGTCTTCAGCTTCCTCCAGCTCCCCAGAACAACTTCAAGCAGCGAATGATAGAACGTTTTAAGAAACCACTGTTCTCTCACGGAAGTGATGCGTACAGTCTGAAAGTGGAGCTAAATAAGGTACATCATCTCTGTCCAGAGTCTAGAACCTCCAGGCACAAAGCTACAGTTCCAGTCTGCAAACAAATCTGAGCGTATTCTGTAACCAAGCATTTCAATAGAAGCATTTCATTGAAAAAAGGTATAAAGTCTCCATCTAGTGGTTACTTTGGTACATTTCAGTGGAAACTTGATCCCTGTAGCTCGATTGGTACAGCATTGTGTTAGCGGTGCAAAGGTTGTGGGTTCGAAGCCCTGAGAACACACATACTAATAAATGTTATATATTGAATGTACAAATATCTTGAAAGTCATTTTGGATAAACGCGTCTGCCAATTGAATGTGTAAATGTCAAATTAACTGATACCATTGTGCTTTGAGACTGAAACTGTTTATAGACCCCTTAACTTCAAACGTGTCTTGACAGGTCCTTCAAGGAAGTCTGGAGCTGGTAGAGATGACTTCAGCCAGCAGAGAGTGGTGGTCCATGATCCAGTCTCTCAGCTCAGACCCGGCTGCTGCTGACAGTCGGGGTAGATAGAGTCAATGGTTCTCTTGGTTTAAGTTAAAAATGTTAAAAACTTTCCTGAGATGTTCCTCTGCTTTGTAGGAGAACCAGGTTACTCTAATTTTCAAGATGGAATCACCTATGAGGAAATACAGGTGAGATTTTAATGCATTGCATGTCATCAGTTGTACTTGTCAGTACAGTGAGCATGTTGAACTACATTACCCATAATCCTAAAGATAGATCCGCCTTTAGAGGTCGCTGTCACCATAGAAGCAGAAATCCTGACCAATTACATAATGGAGTTGGTCTTTAGTTGTCACATTACTTATATACATATATATTTTCTAAAAAACAAAATACTGTTTTTGTACTTACATTGCACCATTGTTTTTATTTGATTACATAATTCACAATTCTTCATGAGATCAGATGTCTAGGGAAAAGACATTTAGCTTTTAGGAACGTTTCCTTAACATTTCTGTTAGTAACAAAAGTGTTACAACTGTTATTTTGAAAGTTGTAGGAGCGTCCAGTTCAAAACGTCCAGTTTTTAGACATTGTATTAACATTATTGCTTGGTTATAAGAATGTTACTCAAAAACATTTTTAAAATGTTCCACTAACCACTTACGAATAAGGTTTTTGATATATATGATATACACCTTACAAACGTTTATCTGTTGTTACTGCAAGAATGTTTTTGGTAACTGAGAGTGTTTTTAAGAGTACATTAGCTAACATTCTGAGAACGTTCCCTGTTAGCTGGACAGTCTACGCTTGTGATTTTTTTCCCCTCTAATTTTCAAACACTCTCTTGCTTTGAATCAAAGGTTGTCGTGTTTTTGAATTTGGATGGTTTGGCTCGAAACTTATAATTGTCTTTATTGAATTTTTTAAAATGCCTGGGATAAATACGTCCAGTTACAAGGAAGGTTTCATTGTGAAGTTTTGAGGCTGTCTGTCTTCTGTGTTTTAGACCATCCTGGAGGAAGTGCTGGAGGAGAACGGCTATTACAACAGAGATCAGAGCAGGTGTTCCTCAAACACCGGTCTTACAGAATTAAGCCGCTGAGTTTTCTCAACCAGTGACCATTGATTGTCTGTGGGAGTAACAGGAGTGGATTCAGGAGGCGGGCCTCCAGCGCATCAGTGATTGACACCTGTCAGTTTGTGAACAGGAGCAGCCTGCCGACATCCTCTCAGATCAACCGGTACACATGCAAAGACGCCCTGAACATAATCACATTATGAGTCACGAGTTGATTATATTACAGACTCCTGACTGTATCTGAAGAACACATGCTGTGTACACGTCAAATATTTGATATTTATTAACAGGCAACATCAGTGTGCAAGCGACAAATACATCCTGCAGATCTAAATAATGTGAAATAGATTAAAAATATACCTCATTTAAATCAATAATACACTTTCACATGGAATATTGTCACTTATTGTTGTGGTTGTTTATAATCTGACAGATATTCCTACAGTACAAAACAAACATTCGCAAAACCTAGTTGAAATTCTAAGTAAAACATCAATTTTCATTGTACGGAGAACCGATGGTGATTTAATGTGATTTACTATATAATGCAACGTTTGTGAGCTTTGCCTTTATAATTACAGGCTAATTTTCTTTTCTTTTGTCAGTGGTTGTACGGTGGGGTCCAATAGTTTGAGACAATTAAAATATGAGACTTTGTTTTAAAAATTCACTTTAACATTGAAATAACTTTTTGGGATTCTTAAACAAAAAGATACGACAAAAAATACTTTGGATTCTGCCATTTTCTTTTTCACTAATCAAATGGACAAACTTAGATTGTTGTGTGGTTAATATACTTTATGAAATTTTGTTAGTGGTCTGAGGTCTTTGGACCATTTTGTTACATTTTCACCAAAATCTCAGGATGACAAGCACTTTACATTTGTTTCTTGAATTCATGCATATATATATATATATATATATATATAGATTAAAGACATAATTAAGAGACGTCAAATGGCAAGTAAATATTTATTGATTTACTTTATATTGATAGATTTCAAGTAAATATACACAACTATGGATACTGCACTGATATTTAGAGAAAAAAAACAAAACAAATATGAACAAGGGAATAGCACATAGTTTCCTGTTGATTAAAGGCTGAGAAATGTCCATATTTTCAAGCTGTTTCCATATGCATAGAATATTCTAGAACAGAGAAAACCAGGAGAAGTGTATCCCAAAAAAGGGATTGTAAGGTTGTTTCCCTGCTCTGATAAAACTTGATATTATCAATGAAAAAAATATGTTCCCCGTGTCGATATATGTGGCAGAGAGTGACTGATAAGGCGATCCAAATACATCTGTACAAACATCCATAAATAAAACTCCATCTCTGTTAATTGTGCATGACGCATATACTTTGTTCACATCAACTCTACACGTTTCAAACTCTATAATGGAAGACATATAACATCTCTCTTTATGTGGTCTATATAAAATGACAGCAATGAAAGTGAAATATTGTCCTCCTGTCATTTAAAGTGACAGCGCTTATAAATTACTATTGGTCGGCAGATGTTTTCTGCCTGTACGCCGCAGGGGTGGCCGAATGCGCTCGCAACTCTGTGGTTTGTGCTCGCCGCTTTCGATCCGTTCCTTAACGCCGCGTGCAAAAGCATTGCTCCTGTTATACAGGTTAAAACAATGCCAACATGCAACTGAACCGCTAGTCACCGCTAGCGACAGACATACATTCAGAAAAATAACATGTATACACAATTTTTTTTTTCAAAAGACATACCGTCTTGGACAAGATACGACATTAAGCTGCTCTCATACGACTAGCCATGCACCTGCAGCTATTGCACATAATCAAAAGACAATAATCCAAGCTCTACTTTAAAAGAGTGGAGTCTAGTGTTTACCAACAAGTGTGAAAGTAGACAACCTTGTGCACAACAAAAGATAACAATGAACTGGTTGAACAAATGAAATATCTAATATAACATCACCATTAAAATGGCGACGCGTTACTGCTTCAGCAGTACAGCTAGCAAGACTGCGTTTTTGGTACGCAATAGCAAAAGCATGTTCATTCACAAAAAATTGGGTGTTTTTTTTCTCTAGTTTTTAAACATTCTTAAACCTCTGGAGTAAAAAAAAGCACATTGAATACATTCAAGAGTAAAATTGCAACCAAAGTTGGTCGGATGGAAAGTAGAGGAAGCACGGTTTGGTTTAAGGTTGGATTTTAAAGGCTAGCAGCTCTTCTGAGTGCATGTTATTAAGGGACCTCAGTTCAGGTAGCTTCAGGAGGAGCTTGGTGAAGATGGCCGATTCGTTCGAGTGGTTCTTCATGATCAGGTTCCTCAAAGCTCTGATCAGAGTTTCCTGCAGGGCCTCCACGGCGTTCACATTTTCGATGGCTGAACGGTCTGCGCAGACAAACAAACATGTTTGTTAAGGTGCGCCTAATATCTTTTAAATATATCAAGACTTATTTACTTTAAACTGGCTGTGAGTTGGCGAGCTAAAGTGTTTACCTGCAGACACCAGCACCACGGCTGTGAAGAGACTCATTTCTTCCTCATTCAGCTGCAGGGCCGTCAGCTTCTCGCTGAAGTCAAACATGCAGCCGAGAAGCTCTCCAGCACCCATGGAGCGCAGCAGGTCCACGCTGTACCTCCTGCCACTGAGGAAGGTCACCATCCTCTCTCTCACATCAAACAGAGACACGAAACGCACCATCAACACCTGCATGGGGGAGAGAGGAGAAACATTAGGGTCTATGAAGAGATTTACATTATCTGCAGTTCAGCAAACATGGACTAGTGTTGCATTACCTCAAAAGTTCCTGCCTTGAGAAGGTTGACCTGGTCGTGTTGAGAGAGCTCCTGAAAACCGGGAATCCGCTTCGCGAATTCTACAACTTCTCTCACGGCAGGGATGAAGCTCTTGGAAAACTCCTCCCAGACTTCATGACCGGGCTTGCAGGGGTCCACATAGGGGGAGAAGTTCATGGGACATACCTGGGAGAAAAATCACCAAACCAGAGTCAGATTACAACAGATACACACTTGCACTTTCGATTTCCCAGAATTGCTTCAGTGACACAGCAGCTCTGTTCCAAAACCTATGCTACCTACTCAGGCAACATTATTAGTCACCATAGCTCGGCAGTATGATTTTCTGCTTTCTAACACTTCTTCTTTACCAATATTTGTGTGTTACATATTACACAGAGTTGCTGCCTACGTAGTGTGTTCTAAATCGGTCCCACAGACAGTGAGGCATCTCGCTAGGTTTTGGAACAGAGCCAGTGTTTAGCATTGCGGTAACTATGTAAACATACAAACAGTACTGCTTCTACATTACTGCTTGAAACCGTAAGCAAAAGTCACTAACCAGATGTCTTCTGTATCCTTCTCTCTGACATTCGTTCACATTGTTCCCGTTGTGCGCAAGATAAGGCAAGTTTTCCGACTGTCCTGACCCGTTCTGCTGGGTCACATGGTACCCGGTCGCATGTTCCCTGTAAGGCGCAGTGGTGGCATGTAGGTTCCTCTCGCATTCCGCGCGTCTCTGGTCGTCGTTCCACTGCTTCCAGCATTCCCGTGGCTGCTCCTCTTCCTTGCTGCTGGTGCTCATTGTTTCCGAGCCGGCCGGAGAGACGGACCCCGCGCGGGACAAGCTCGCGGGCCGCTGGTAGGTGAACAGTTCATCGCGCGGAAGCCCGTTGCTCTGCGTGTCCTCCTCCCCGCTGTCTGACGAACAAGACGATGCCGAACTCATGGACGTATCCATGGGAACAATCGACTCAGAGTCCCGAGAAAGATCTGAGGCAGACTGCGGCGAGTTGGGCGGTGATGACGAGGAGGAACTGGAGTCACTCTGGCTGGATTCTATGGCACAAGGTACGGCCTGGCTGCCGTGAAGCATGCGCTGGAGTTGACTGTTGTTCATCATGTTGTTCATGGCCGTCTGCATCTCCAGAAGCATGCGCTGTTTCTCACGCTTGGGGATGCGTCCGAATCGTACAGCTGAAAGAGAATGCATCCGTTAGCTCCAATTAACTGTAAATAGCCGGCGCTCATGAGGAAACAGAATCACGACGGATCAAACTCACCGTCTCGCGACATCCCGACAGATAAACACTTCTTAAAGCGACACTGCTGACAACGATTGCGGTTTATTCGCACGATTGTGCAGCTTTCAGTCTTCAGGCATTTCTTATACTGAATGTTCTGCTGGATGCTTCTCCTGAAGAAGCCCTACAGGAAAACAAATGAATTTAATTATATTATATTATACAGGGAAATTAATTTACCTATTTCCAAATACTAGTAAGCTGCCTTACTGTCCACTGAAACAAGCTCACTAGAGGCTGATCTGAACTGTTCTACACAGACGGCAACTTTGCATGCTAAGTGCACAGGAGACTTGCTGTTGATTTCAATAGTGTCTGTCACATTTAAGTTGCATTTATGCATTTGGCAGACACTTTTATCTTTCACACTGCGTTCCTGCTATACGTTTCCTATCAGTGCATTATTATGCGTGTTCCCTGGGAATCAAACCCACAGCCTTTGTGCTGCTAACGCAGTGCTCTACCAATTGAGCTAAACCGCTAGCGCACACAAACATTAAACGATACATTCTATTTTTAACTTAAAAAAAAAGTTGTTGATATCGGTATTGAATTAATTCATCTTCTGTCTTGGATCAATTTTCTTTACTGGAACAGCTCATTGTATTTAAGTGTGCCTTTGATACCCCACAGTGCTGCTTATATAGGCAGCTCGCTGGATTTTGGAATAGGGCCGGTATGTAAAAGGATCCTGGGAAAGGGAATTTTCGTACCTTGCAGCCCTCACAGGCATGAACGCCGTAGTGGAAGCCAGATGCGACATCACCACACACCTTACACAGTAGCACCATTCCATTGAGCTCTGAAAAACAGCCATCAGCGACTGGTTAGTCAAGCTTCGTGTCACTTACGCAACCATACACTGTACGATGAGTAACCATTTTTGTTTGGAAGTAGCAAAATCGCACAAAAAACCTTTTCGGCACAGTTTTAAACATACTGTACCCCAGTGGGGCACTTAAGACCAGCTGGAGTAGGAGAAATTGATTTACTTGTTGAGCATTTTTTAGAGAAAAGTATCTGATTACTCACTTGTAATCCCGCTCTTGGCAGTGAGAGTTTTATCGCCGTGGCCACGCGAGTGAACGTGTTTTGAGAGCAGCCCGATGGCGGGCAAGTCTGTGGTACGGCTCTGTTTGGTGGGCAGAGGCGGAGAGGCTGATGGGGAACGACTGTTAGAGCTGTCAGTCATGCATGACTCCGGGCTGGAGGCGGAGCTTGAGGAGCAGACGTAGGCTATCACGCCTCCTAAAAATCAAAGAGAGGGAAATACATGATCAGATTTAAAATGTACACGTTTAACCAGTTAGGTAGTACAGTAATAAAGAGGCACTGCTTGATTTCAGTTGCAGTTACAGAAAGCTTTTTTAAATATCTGACAGAAATGCCCTTTGTTTTTTATTCACACACTGGAAAACTTAATGTGAAGTATTAGCTTACATAAACAAGTATTAGCGTCAACTTCATGTAGTCAAAAGACACGAGAAATAAGTGTTTAGGTAGCCCATGTTGTGCTCATAATTTGGGTATTTTGTGAACTCTCCTAAGAGACGCATGCATCGATAAACCTCGATGACTTAGAGTTATGTCGAACTAGACTAACAGAACGTATTCTGAAACGTCACGCGTATTTATGTGCTGTGGTACATGAATATGGCCATGTTACGTACCAAATTCTTCAATTATATTAAAGTATCAATGAATGTTTTAAATGGGTCTTTACCACAAAAGCGAGGAGAGACTAGTTTAAAGGGGTTTTAAATGACAGGGGTGGTTATTTAACCAGCTGTAACCCTGGATTCTCGGACCCGCCCACACGTGGAGCTCGTGTTGTGTACTGAGGAAAATCTAGGTCACTAGTTGTCTGCCGCCTCGCTCACGTGGTACTGCAGTTGGTCTCGCGTCCTGCTAGTGTGCTAAATTATGCAACCGCACGCCCCGCCCCGCGCCGGCCAATCAGAAAGCAGGCGAGGGGAAACGTCACGCCGCGTGCGGCCAATCGGCGAACACAGCCTCGACTCCTAGTACACACGGACACATGGCTAGGCAACGAGAGCCACGTGAGGCCGACGGTTCTAGTACGCGGAGTACTCGGAGCACGTGACGTCACGGGCACTCCTAACCCACATCCACTCCGCCTGACGTGCAGCGACGGATGGGAAACACTGGACTGCATACAGCGGCAAAACACGCTGTAAGTCTTACGTCCGTGCATAACCAATAACAACGACGACATTACGTGCATTATGTATTAATAACATACTATGTTTTAGTGACGTATTTAAAGCCCACGTTCTGTTTGGTGCACGCTAGGTTGCGATTCGCACCTGCCGTCCGTCCGTCTGACATGTTGTTGTGATTTCCTACCATTTGTGCAACATATGCACTAGGTGTGAGACTTACACACACAAACGCGAATCTAGTGTAATGCTGACCAGAAGGTTGAAATGTAATATTTATACAAATGCAACTGATATCACCCGTACTGCTCGCTTCACTAAGCACCCCCCCCGTGTTTCTATCAACGCTGCGTACATCATAAACAATCCTTTTTTAACATTAAACATCTCTTACCTTGCTTTGACGATTCCATGTTGGACATTTCCCTCTTCGGATGAGAGATGTGTACGTGTGACCCTCGATAAATAAAGATCAACCGGTAAAACAATCCCAAACGGACAGCTACACGTATAAACCGCAGCCGGTTCGAGATCCTCCAGCTGTCTGTAGAACGGACACAATGAATCCTCAGATGAATGAACGCATCATTGTGAGTTCAGCCAGATGCGTTTGATCGTGCGCGTCTCAGAAGACTGGATCTCCAAGCTGGACACGAGCTATCAGAACTGAATGTTCTCCTCTCGTGTATTTCCGTCACTAGCTCCTCCCCGCAATGTGCGAGCTTGACTCACGTTAACCCAGTGACACACTTTCAGAGAGGCAGAGCCGGAGCACACGCACCCTCCGCTGCAACTTCAGCCCGGCGATTTGTGAACGCGGTGTTACGTCGAACCCTCGCCACTCCCAGTCAAAACGGCAACAAACGCCACGGGCTTATATACGGGGGGTGGGACATGCCCTTATTTACGGGTGCCGGACCACCCCGACCCGAATAAAGTTCAGGGTTAAAAATCTGTTGCTCTCTTCCACGAAAGTATGTAGGTTACAGGTGAATCACCGCTATTAAAATGGAAAAGAGTTCGTCTTTATATAAAGTTACGGACGGTAGCTTGATATAAAATGCTTGATATATTAAATACGTGATATATAAAATGCTGCTTTACTGTAAATGTAATGTAAATGTACTCTACATTTTACAGAACCGTAAAAATCACGAGAACTGAGGAGAGCTGTGTTTACAACAGTATCGTGTCTGTATGTGATTCTCTTCTTGGATAAAAAAATGAACAAAATCATTCTACTGTCAAAACATAGATCTTTATCATTTAAAACATTTTCGTTGTGTCTCTTTCATTTTTTTCCTGAATTTTAAAGAGTCATAAGTTGGCAGAATTTCTCTTTTCGTCTTCCCCCACCCAAAAGTGACTGTTTACTGCGAGCAAAATATGTTTATATGTCCAGATGTCAAATAGTTAAAAGCATCTTAAATTAAGTAATTACAGCACAATCCCCACAGAAAACAAACATTCAATATTTGCAGAGTGACACAAAACAGAACCTGTTTTGTGTCACTCTTAATAGTTAATAGGTTAATAGTTTGGCCGTGCGATCGTGTTTTGCTGTTTTTTTGAAGACTGGGTTGTTGCATTGCTATGGAAATGGTTCTAAAACGTTCTCAAATGCTGAACACAGTCGACTTATTCTGTTGCGTACATCAGCTGAACACGCCTATAGTATACGACTCACCGCTTTAAACATTCATGTGACCCTACATAGGGTATATATAGACATCCTATATATAGCATATATATGCAGTGACGTGTATGGTTGCCTGGCAGGATGCTCTTAACATATTTCTATGAATTTATTTTTACCTTTTTACCAGTATTCTGATTATTAAGTATTTAGTTAGTTTTAAAAGTTAATATTGGTGTCAAACGGTTTTGTTATGTATATATATACTTTGTGCATTTACTTTGTTGTTGTTTGCTGTTGTTAAGGTGTTATGAGTGGTTGCTAGGGTGTTGCTAGGGTGTTCTGAGCGTTAGCTTCAGTGTTGTGTGGTGGCTGCTAAGCAGTTACCAAGTGGTTGCTAGGATGCTTTGTGCGGTTGATGGGGCTTTGCTAATAAAAGCATTATTTTGCATAGACACGGTTACTATAGTGATATAAGTCATTGCTAGGGTCTTTTAGCTGGTTGCTAGATAGACACACATCCATAAAAGCTTTAGGACCAGTTACAGTCAGAAATAATTTGGGATTTTGGATAAACCTTTGCCCAAGTTTGCAATATGTGACCCCTGCTGACAAAATGAGTCACACTGAGCGAATTCCCCAAAAAAAGAGTTCTTGTTGTTTTCACATTTTCCCTTAAAAAAATCAAAACAATGTATTATTGGTTATAATATGATCGAAAATAGCCTGTCTGACGCACCAGTCGTCGCACAGAAAGATTTTGTAAGGTAAAGCTCTCAGAAAGATAATATAACCATATACCATATAGATACCATAATTTTATAGATAACTTGGAGATCATGTTAGACATTTAACTTCTATTTGTAGCATCGGGGTCGCTGGAAGAGGGCTTAATGAACTCATTTTTGTTGAAACCTCAAATTAGACCAAAATGGACACTTTCACTTATTTTGCCTGCGGCTCATAATTAGCCCGTGCTCATTCCCACTCATTTTACCAGCACGTCACATGTGTTATACAGCTCAGACAGCTTCCTGTCTTTTAGAACAGCTTTTTATTAGATGTGGGGACGTGGATAGGGATCTGCAGTGGGTGTGCAGTGGGTGACGAGATCTGTCTCACCGTCACACTTCTGAAGTTTAGGTTCAGCCTGACAGTCAAGTTCTTCCACATCAGACACACGGTTAGACATTCTATATGTTCCTTTCTTTATGTATAGTGCTATTGTTAAGCTGGAACAAAAACGGGCCCCTCCCCAAACTGTTGCTACAGTGCACAAAAACACACAATAGCCAGATATATATATATATATATATGTATACATAGACCATGTTTCATATCTGTCTGTCTGTCTCTCTATATATAGATATATACAGTATATACATACTGTGTGTATATATATATATATATATATATATATATATATACGTTTGTATATTTACATATGTAGGACACATATATCCTCTGGATATTGTCTGTACAGAAATATATGCATTCACAAACACAAACAAATCTATTAACACTCTTCAAACTGGACCTTATTTTCATAAATGTGAAAGGATTTTCATTTTCTTAATTTTGGCCTATTTGACGATCCATAATGGAAATGTCAAAACCCCAGTGTGAAAACCTCATTTTCATAGCTGGTAAAGCAAAGTTCCCATTACACAATGACCCATATACGGAGAGATCATAAATATAGTTATATAACAGTTGTCATAGATTTTATTAGCCATTTCCAGGACACTAAACCAGTTTTAATACGTGACTGAACCAATGTGCTTGTTTCAATAGAAGGCAATGTGTAAACACATTTTTCTTTTGGGAAATGGATTCAAAAACCTCGAGGACACGATGTACTTGTACAAAGAGTTATAATAGACATGAAGGCGTGGTTAAATGTACCAGGTGAAATACTAAAAATAGACATGTAGTTTAGTAGGTTTCTCCATTCAGTTCGATGTGAACTGTTAAATATTAACCAAGCCGATCTGTCAGTTAATTACTTCGTTTAATTAATTTAAATGTCACAGACATCTACAGCAGAACCTCACTGAGTATGTATTCTTTTATACAGGCTGGACAGTTTCAATTAGTCTCATTGTTGTCATTACATTGTTCTCAGTCGGTGAGTGGAGAGCAGATGGACATCGGCCACTGTATGATGGAGAGCGTCACAGGATCTCCAAACACTGTGGTCTGTGGTTGATCCTTATTAGAAACGCTCTCTACTGACCTTTTCACGGTTATAGACAGACACTACTGACATCTAGCGGACAAACTGAGCAATACCTCTTTCTCACACGAGCGAACAAATAGGGCGCAGCTGTGTTCATGACCCTGCGCTGTTTGAACAGGTAGTCGCGTTTAAATGTGATATCCTCAAACACAGTCTAGTGGTTGACCTCCATTCGGAGATCTTTTCTTAGATCTTTCTTCTTTGAGATAAAAATATTAATATTACGTTTTCTGATATTTGATATTTCAGCTGATATTTGCTAAGCATTACAAACACATTACACACTGCTGTATCCACAATGTAATGCTAAACTGAACGTTTTCTGTTAGGATTAGAGTGTGAGTTAGGTTAGGTTATAGTTAGGTTATAGTGTTTATAACTAGCTGTGTAAAAACAACAGCAGTCTATGGACTAATCTAGTTCAGATAGATAAGAATGTGTGGGTTTGGCTATATGCAAGATCTGAGGTTTCGAAAATGTTTTCAAATATACTTAAAACTAATTTTAATGACTCCCTAATAGATTAATGACTTAATAATAGATATATATTCATGGTGTGTATGTGAGGGGTGAAATGATAAGATCTATGACCTCATAAACCGATATAAAAATGAAGCAGAATAGGATGTTTTCTTATCACTGAGAAATGATCACTGAACAGTGACACTGAGTAGCTTCTGATTCACCAGTGCGTTACAACATAATCCGGGCTGATCCAAGAACAGGTGACTGTTTAATAGATTTTTATAGAAACTGTTGAATCAACTCATTGTCTAATATCTATTTTAGAAAATTGACAATAGGGAGTTTTGTGTACTATAATGAGAAAGTTGTACTTCAAAAGCTGTGGGACATTGTGGCTTAGGGGTAAATGACCTGAGGCGGATGACCAAAACATTGTGGGTTCCAACCCTTTCAACTCACCGTTCTGTCCCTGATCAAAACACACTCAGCTTACTTCAGGTGAACTGTATTGTATAAAAGCAAAATCATGTTTATCGGTCCTACTGTGTGTAGCATTAACTTAATAAAGAAATCTGACAAGATTTACATAGTTCTATATTTACACAGTTTGTGTTATTAAATATTTAATGTTTTATTATAAACAAAGCCGTCAGTAGATTTTGAAAATTTGGATACAAAACGAAACAGTCACTTCCTGTTGCTCAGCCAATCCCTGCCAATGTAGATTAATCTCTAACAGCCAATTATAATCTGATTCATCCGTCTGGCCAGTATGTGGGTTTAGCCCTACTAGTCATGACTTAACTAGGTCAGTGCTGAGGTATTTGTTGACATGGCTTGTGTGTGTGTGTGTGTGTGTGTGTGTGTGAGAAAGTTTCTGTGACTGATGTTTACACAGCACGTGAAAACAGACAGAGTTTGCTTGCCGGAGACAGAAACCGTGTCAGGAGGAGAGAGAGAGGTCAGAGTAAACATGTGACCTTACACACTTTAAATGATGTACACTGTATAATTCAGCCACAGTGTTTATTAAGTTCATCACAAAGCAAGTGCACAACAGTTCATTCTGGCCAGAGGTGGCACGTAACATTATGTACACATCGTTTGTTGCGTTTTAAATCTCAAACGAGTCTCTTTTACGGAGACCGCCTTGACGTTTGCGTTTAAAAAATACGTAGAAACAAAAGAGGGCAGAGGTGGAATTCTGACGAATGCAACTTCTTAACCGGTTTACATGCACAAAACTTTACGAACATAAAAAGGAACCAAAAGAAATACACAATACGCCGATGAAACCGAACATCGTTTATAAGCCGTTTTTGTTCCTGAAACCACTTACAAAGTAAAGTTTTAGATACATTAAGTTGAAAGACAATAATAACAATAATAATATTAATAAACAACAGTATTCCTTTTCTGCTAAGGTAATTCAAACATTCAGATAATTGGAAAATAAAGTCCCAATCTACTCTTTGTATAAAAAGAAGCTTTCAAGTCAACGAGGAAAAAGGAGAGTTTTCATCACTGTAGGTGTACAGGAAGTTGGAAGGAAGAGGGGTCAGATGTTGGTTACACTTGGTGAATGTGCTTTTAGCAGACGGGAGAGGTAGAGAGGCACGGTAGGGCTGGGGGGGGGTGAGGGGGTATAGTGTGTGTTTGTGTCGGGGTGGAACGATACTGCTGGAAGGATTTATGTGGCGTATCTCTTCGTCCACTGTTTGGCTATTCTGTCATGTTCCGTTCTGTTGGTCAAATACTGTGTGGCGATGCTTCCGACCAGAGGATCAGCTGAGGAACACGAGCAGAACATTAATCAAACGTATCTTCGGCACAAAAAGTCAAACGAATGGGTTTAGGGCTGGAATCTCACCTGGGTTACAGTCTGTAAGCAGAGAGCAGATGGACAGCAGCACCTTTGAGATGGTTAGTGCTGGACTCCAGTTGTCCTTCAGGATGTCCAGACAGATCACACCCTGACTGTTGATGTTACAGTGGTAGATCCTCGTTCGAAATGTCACCTGGTGACAAAAAGCATGTTCGTCAGAATGCTAAAAGAATTGAGAATCCTGTACGCGAACAGAGCATTTTCTTGACCTTTCTGTCATCTGTTGTTGCGATTATAAACGTCAGTAATACATTCTTGACGCTATTAGCATTAATGCTCATGAAAACCATCAAATTTTATTCAGTATTTGCAGACGTTAAAGGCAATTTCGGAGAGGCCTGCAATAGCAGGATTTTAAAATCAAAATCCTTCTCTCCCTCTCCAAAGCCACGCCCCCTATAAAACACATGAATGCCTACGTAGTCTGATGGGCATTCGGACCGAATACAATGATTGGACGGACATTTCACGGTCCTGTGCCGTCCACCGAAGACATATTTAAATAAAAACATCTATTCTTCTTTACTTCGAGACTAAGAGACTTTCACCCAGCGAAACAAAAATGTTTATGAAAAATATAATCGCCTAGCCTGCCTGTAAGTAAATGACATTATTAGCAGGTATTTATTATTGAACACCAGTTCCATTATATTTGGTTAATATAGGTAATGAGGTAATACACACTAACAAGTGTCTTATATGTAAGAAACTGGACATCGGTATGAGGGCTCTGGGCTTTCAGAAGAAACCTTTAATGGACTCTGGCATTCCTGCCTGAGATTCATGACGGTTTAATTGCTACCAGAATGACTTCCTGCATCCGCTCCTACAAACCCACAAGAGCTGCAGGAACAGAAGCGTATATGACAGTGCGGCCCGTCTGAAAATGAACATCTTATTTTACATGGTTTCAAGTCAGGATAAAAGGCTGTTTCAGGACAGCCAGAGACACATGGGCCCCGGGGCCCTAGCGGCTGTCGGCTGCTATCAGCCTCTGCTCTGCCAGTGAGGGGCTGGGAAGGGCGAGAGAGAGAGGGATAAAACAGAGAGAAAGAGAGAGAGAGAGAGAACTGTCCCTCAAGGCAGACAGAACAAGATGCTTTATGAAGAGTCTGAGTTCCAACACTGGGAATTCCACGACACCATAAACTCGCAACAAATGCGCATTCTTTCATTTCTAACCACTAACAAAACAGCTCTGTATCCACTGTAGTGCTCTATTGAGCGTGTACCGCTTTAAATAGCTATAGACTGACACTGTAGCTATAGGAATTGGAATCATGAGGAATTATTCCACTTTTTGATTCGTGAATTGTTTGAACCTTTTTAAGGAAGTAAAACAACAAAAAGAACAACAGATTCTAACGGCATACTAAAGATATTCAAAACTGTTTTTGTAACAAGTTAATTAGCACTGTCAAAAT